>VWZY01006467.1:0-99719 GCA_013399075.1 Chloroceryle aenea
TCCAGTCTGTACAGATCTCACTGAATAGCATCACAGCCTTCCAGTGTATCAGCCATTCCTCCCAGTTTTGTATCACCAGCAAAATTACTGAGGGTACACTCTATCCCTCCACTCAGGTCACAGAGGAAGATGTTGAATAAGACTGGACCCAGTTCTGACCCCTAGGGAAGCCCACTAGCTATAGGCTGCCAATGGGACTCTGTGCCACTGACCACCACCCTCTGAGCTCTTGTTTAGTCAGTTCTCATCCCATATCACCATCCAATTCCAACAATTCTGTGATTTCCTGTATGACCTCTACCAGCTTCTACTTCTCACTTTTGTTTAAAGCAGCAATATTTTAGGGATCAATATTCACACTGTGTTACCAGGTATGATCACTCATAGTTTGTCAGTGATCTTTAACTCAGCTGCAGCATGTCTCTCTAATTTTTCCATGACATTGGGTTTTCATGACCACAAAGGTCAATGCTCATTTTCTGTATCATTTAGCTGACAAGTATTTGGGGTCACAATGTCATCTAATATGCGAAGAAGGTCTTGGCAGGATCTTGTCTCAGAGCTAACTATTAAGCTGGGCTTGTTTTGCTTCACTGATAAAATCAATTAGCATTGAAGATTGGCACTTGCTACTGCTTAGAGAGTGTCCTTCCACCAATGTTTTCTGTGAAGAAGAGCATTGAAATCTCTTTTATTTTGGCCTTGCTGCTGTTTTACCCTATTAACACTCCCTGTTTTCTGTATTCTTTTCTTTTTGTTAATAACAGACTTCTTTATGTGTTTATTCACACAACATTAGTAGATTCTCAAGACCATGAAGATAGAAAGTGAGAATGGTATCTGCAGTTTGGACAGGGATAATAAATTAAGAAGATAAGCATCTGCATTCTACTTGCCTCTACATGAACTACAAAGTTAATAAAGTCTCCCATTCTATTCATGTTAAGAGGTATGGATGGTATGCACCTATGTATATAAAAAAAATTCAAACAGGTGCCCAGTAAATTAATTTTGGACATAAATAATGTGAACAAAAGAGAATATGGGAATACTGACTGGTCAACAAAACTCTCACTGGCTAGAATAATTAGTGCAAACCGTTAATATACAAACACCGCAGTTTTACACACCAGTACTTAGTACACCTTTAGTGAAGTAATGACTATCACTTGCAAGCTTTATCTCATTCTTGTGACAAGATTCAGTCAGATTATTACTAACCAAAGAGAAGGCAGGACAGTCAGAAAACAGTTTTCAGAATAGGTCAAGAAACATGCCTGGGAGCAAAAGACCCAAGAAGCACAATTTGTTTACTTTAAAAAGTGGAGGATTAAACAGTGATTTCATAATGAAGTACCTATAAAGGATGAAGAGAAATTTGATGAGAAACAACTTTTTATCACAAAGGAGATGAAGCTGAAACCACAAATACTCAAACTAGAAATAAAAGCAGTGAGACTAATTTACCACAAAAGGCTGTGATAGATTTTGTATCACTGCAATCTTAAACAGATTGGACCGTCCCTCTAAATATAATTATAATACATTATGAAATATTAGTAAATTCAGGGAAGTGGTATATTTAGTTTACATGGTCACCAAGGTATCTTCTGGTCCACAAAGTTTATGTAAATTAACAATAAAGTAAAACCTGAGACGATGAGCTGTTTGTTCTTACCACAAACAAAAAACTAGTTTGCAATGATGCTATAATTACCTTCTGATATTACAGCTCCCACACAAAACAGAAATGCCTAACTTTTTTATTCTACACCACGAGGCACAAATACATATCTCTGCCTGCCCCACATACCAGGGATGCGATGAGGGAGACACATAAGCAACAAAATCTCTTTCCCTCTTTTGATTCTAAGAAGCATGAAAATCCTATTAAACAAAGAAGCAATGAAAGCACCCGTTCTCCATCCACATGAAATACTTTAAACCACTTCATGTTGCCAAAATGTACATAGACTTTTTTAAACAAAAAAACCCACATTAGATTTTGATGTAAAAGCCAAGTTTTACAGTGAGAGCTCATAGCTTTGACCCATGGATACAGTTGAAAAGAAGAGGGAAGCTATTCAAATCTGGGGTAAAATACTTCGGTGTAACAGTGCTGTTATCTTGATAGTGATACATTACTTCTTTGCTGTCTTTATGCCCTGGATTTATAATCACTGCAAAAACTGAATGGGAAATTGCAAAAAAAAAAAGCAAAACAAAACAAACCCAAACCAGTAAATGGAAAGCATTCCAATACCTCTAAAGAGGTATTGGAAAATACCTTAGGAACACCATTAAAAAAGTCAAGTTAATTATCTATAACTGTAAGATGTAAAGAATCTATCAACTGCAAAAAGACCCAAGTAGGCAAATGATAAAAAAATTATCCTGAACTTCTCAGACTAAGAAATTATTCAGACATTAAAGGAACATGCCTGGGTTTCCTTTGCTAGTCATACACTTCTGTCTACAGCACTGTGGGACATCAGACTTTTGAAAGACTGCAGTGGATCAGATTAACACTCCATCTAGACCTGCTCCATCTTGGAAACCAAGAAAAGGAGCTCTTGTTTAGGGAGGGAATGATAGCCTGCCTACTTTGTCCAGTCCTGCCACAGATGCTGAACATCCGGCACTGTCAAATTAAAGGATAGAATGCTCCTCAGTCTTTGTAGTATTTATGTATTATTTTCTTGACAATGAATTTTTTCAATCCCTTCTGAATCCACTGACTCAGTCTGCATCCATGGGTTTAATGCTCTTGATACTGGATCCAGGAGGACTGTCCAAATTGAATGATGCAGAAATCAGGTTTTCTGTTGAATTGAATTTACTTTTTTGTTCCAATGCTGGACTGGTAGTAGTATAGATAAGAATGTCTAAATAGATTTCCACTGAAAAGAAGAAGATATTGCCTGAAAATTTTTATACATATCCTCACTTCTGAACAGACTTAGAACCTGAGCAACCTCATGGATCTTCTCATGTCATTTCCCTATTTCTGAAGACACCTCCCTACCACCCACATGAAAACCCAGCCATGCTATCCTATGAAAATGCAGTGGTTTTCAAGAGGTCAGTATTGAGCTTTCGCTTCTTGGCTGTCTAAACAACAAAGAACCTCTGATAGCTGCAATGGGCTGTTCTACTTCACAAGGGACAACCAAAGTCCAGTTTCACTACAGAAGAGTTGTACAGCTTCTTGTGGACAGTAGAGATTACAGGAATTTATGAGTCTTGTGTTCAGCCAGGAGCAGACTGTGATCAGTTATACAATCACAAGGTTATAGACCTTCTTGTGCTTGTTCACGTCTTGCCAATGACCTTTAACAAGCATATGCCTCTTCCCTCTTTCCAAACTCATCCAGCCTGTACCAGTTCTCTTTCAGAGACAAGGTCTCTACATGTCTCAAACCTGCTCTTGACCATCTTTTCCTAGTTTGTCTTTTCCTACTTTCTCTCTCCTCACATGACCTCTACAGCTTGCTCCTTTTTCTAACTAAAGCCTTTAAAAGATAATAAATTTTTCAACAGACATACCAACACTTGAATTAAATGAATGAAACTAGCCATAATCCTCTTTATGGAGGTCAGAGAGCACATCAAAGTTGTGCCTGAAAACAACGAAGAGATGGGACACCCAACCTGAGGAGACACACTGGTGCTTCCCAGCCTAATTTTAGGTCTTAGGCTCCGTAGAGAAATCCTGTGGTATCACAATGACAGGAAGGCACATGCAAGGGACTTGTGCTTCAAACTAACTGGTGAATGGAGTACACGCACGTGTACACACTGCAAGAGCGTTTGCTGAATACAGGATGATTACCTTAAAATTACAATCTCTGCCTCAAAACGTGTGTGTGCAGAGGCTCAATAGCTGAGAGGTTTTTTAATTATGTTATAGATACTATATGGAGTTTCATTCTTATCATACTACATATAGCTAAAGTGATTTTGCTGGAGAAAACTGCAGCTGGAATAATTTAATAAATTTTAATCTGAAGGGATGAAGTTTGGTGAAATTATATGCAACTAAATCCCCATATTGGTGAATGAAGGTGTTTGATATCACCAGCTAACAACTCCGGCCGTGTCCATAATCAACTTTTATATAGAAGTGAAAATAGTTTAAAGATATTTAACTTTTCAGACCTCATATCAGTTGGATATTTGAAAAAGTGTTTTTTCCTCATGTACATTATTGCCTTTAATGCATTTTCTTCCTCATTTGTGGTGAAAGGAATAAAATTAGATTGTTCTCTATTTTAAGCCTTTTTTTAGTATTGAAAATCACTAGCGTGGTAGCAGATCTGTAAAAAAACCCGTATAAATAAATCAGCAATCTCATCTAGGTAAGAACACAGCTGGGGTTTGTTGTTGTTTTTGTGGGTTTGTTGTGTTTTTGTGGGTTTTTTTTTTCATTTTCTATGAAAGCTAAGCTCCTTTTGGGTTTATCTGTGCATGAAACAAAAATGCTGCATATGAAATCATTCCAACAAAGTTACCTTGGTGAAAAGGAGAGAGGATAAGGAAGAAATCTTACTTCTTTCAGTATTAAATACTGAAATTCAGGAATTTCCAGTGTTGGTGAGAAACAAAAGACAGGTAGCTCTGAAGATGCTTCACAGACCATTTGATAAACTTCCAGCAGGTTAAACAAACACCTAGGGAAGACTGTAAATAATATGGCAACTGCAGCCTCTCATCAAACATGAAAATCAGCAAATGACTTTGCAGATATAATAAACACTTCAAGTGCAGAAAAGCTTCCTAGCCTGTGATCCGCATTTCACAGGTCAAAACATTTGCTTCTGCTAGGAAATCATCCGCGACAGTTACCATAATAATTGTGACTACAGAGGTTATTGCTAATGGATTTCTAAATGCTAAAAATCTCTTCAATGGCAAATCCGCACGTTCTGTGCTGCTTTTAAAAAGTACACAGTAAAAGTAAGTGTCTGTGTGACAAATGTAAACTGAGGGGAAAAAAAGCGCTTTTAGTAGATGCATACTTTAACTTCCTCACTTGGCCTTTACTGAGATATATATATTATTTTGAGGATTTAATGCTGCAATGAATTCTTTCTCCCACAATGAGGACTATGAAAAAAGTAGGGGGTGTTTTTTTTGTGTCAGGTTTCCTCAGGTTCTTAATCTGCAAAACCAGTTAGCCAACGAAGACGATTTAATATTTTGGTATGGAATGAAGGATTAGGGCAAAACAGAACAGCATTCATGAAATCAGAGCGCTTACAAAACCTGAGGGAAGCCGTAGTCAAAGGCAAGGCAGGTTTCTTTTGATAAGGCTGGAAAAGGTGACTGATGTTTGCACAAGCCAAGCAACGCTGCTTGAGAAGGTGGCTGCCCTGTAGCAAATGATGCAAGGGGGGCTGCTAAGTTAGCAGCACTCTGTCAAAAAATAATGAGCTCATTTACATCTTTTGTGGTTTTACTTGACACAGGAGTCTGAAGGAACTGGACAAAGTTAACTGCAAGCATGAGAACAGCTATTTTTGAACACCTGATGTCTTGCCAAGCATATTAATTTCAGAGGAAAACAAAATTAGCTCTGGAGGTGTGTTTGCACATAGGTAAACATCTGCCCACCGGGGATGGATGATCTGACATTTGTAAGGCACTGTGAATCTGTCCCAGATGTTAGTAGCTGAGTTACAGGCGAATAACCTGGGATCCATCTTCCCTCCTAAGCAATGTCACTTAATGGAACTTTTATCCTTGCATTATATCAGAAGTCTTTATTTTTATTATTTTTTTTAATCCCTGTGTGTTTTTTTCAATCCCTCCTACGTCTCTTACACATTTCTCCCTTATTTTTGAGATTATCTTGTAAAAGAAAAATAATGCACTCTATCTAGTCTAGTATTACACTGTGCTGTACAGATCTTTTCCTCATTTAAATTGTGGCACAGCACACAAATGTTACATTCAGCTAATAAATTTTATACTGGAAACTCAAGCACATCATAAATGGATCACATATTCTGTCTCTAACTATAATCTACACTGGGTCCTGGAGTTACACATGTATTTTAAGTCTCAGTTATTTTCTTATTTCTTCAAAACCTTTGCTTTTCTTATAGCAATAGAGTTTTATTTTGGGGATTAAACAGACATTTCTGTATGTTACAAAACAGCCAAAAAATATAGTGAAGAAAGTAGAGTGGTCTTCAAAATTCTTCATCTTCCAGCTGACCTACATTTGAGTTCATTAGTTGTGGGCAGTAGACAAACCACTCAGGAAAGCTACACTTAGTGTAGTCTGAGACAGAAAACGAACATTTGCTGCATAGCCGGCTGTGGGTCAGGGAGAGGAAAAAAAAGGCATAAACAGCTGTAATCAGCCAAATAGCACCTGTACATGTTCGGAGCTGAGGATCAGAAGGTACTGCCTTGTTGCTTTCTACTGACATATAAATTGTGTATTTAAACATTTTAGAGACGGAAAATTCCCAAGACATTAATTACTGTTTTTATTACAATAATTTAGTATTTCATGGCTTCTCCTAGGAATATTTTGTGTCCTAAGCAATTACTGAGGACACTACATCATATAGTAATTATATTTTTTTTTTAGTATCAGCTCTGTAAATATTATCCTTGCAAGGCATTTTAAGATTCTTTGATTTGTAGGTGCTCCCTTCTAGCTCAGTAGTTCAAAATTCAGTCTACCCTAAAATTATGTTTAACATCTCATTTTTGCATTTAAATTCCGTTACCAAATTCTCCAAAAACAAGGCTGCAAAACTGCTAATAACAGCGTTACCAGGGCTTGAGCCTCTGCAGAGGATGTGCTCAGGGCTGTACATTCACACTATGTTTTTCCCTCCAGTTCAACAGCTAGGCCTGTTTTTGAGATCAATCAGTGTGCTGAAATAGCAAAACTGTATTACAGCATGCTTCAAAGAATCAGGTAGTGGGGAAAGGAAGTGCCGTATTCATGCATGTATAAAGGAATTGAAAAATTTGGTCCCTTTAATTTCAAACTTCAAAGTCTTGACAATTTTCCTTCGGAGCAGAGTGACTTATTTTAAGAACTGACCTGTTAGTACATCCCTGCAACTGCATACAAAACTTGCAAATGACAAATAATGAAAAAACTTAATTATTTAGAGAGAAACACAGGCTCCCCATGGTGTAGAAAGTATCAAAGGAATGATTTATACCATATTGGCTGGGTCCTTCCTGCTCTTCTGCATAAGAGCTGGCATGCACTCTCACCATAAAACCAGACAATGTCTAAAGATCGGGTATCACCATGGAGTAGAAGGTGGTTGGAATGAGATTTGGGACAGCATAATAACTCCTCTAGGTCCCAGGGGCCAGCACAGCTGGAGCACAAGTGTTATGTGGGAGGTAAAACAAAAGTTTTTTTTTAATAAAGACAGCATAATGAGGGACAAGATTTTAACGATCTTTTACTAAGTGTGCTGAGCAGGGCAGAAGCCAGGCCACTGTATCTTCTGTCCCAGAGAAAAGGAAAATTTCATCTGAGGAAATATTCCCACTATTTCTCCTCTTTATTTGGCACTGGTTCTTTGAACAAGAATTTACTTTGGAGAGAGACAGCTACATGATTGCAATCCTCTTACCTAAACTAAATCTCTGAATTCATTAATGATGTAAATATGCAAAGAGTTGTCCCAGACTACAGTTTGCATTATCGCTGTTTTGAGCCCTTGACCACTTCAGGCAACAGAAGTTCACATTCCTAGAAGTCCACTGCAATGCAGATGTCTGAGACAGTAGATTCAAGAAGTAAGAAGTACGGATTTTTTATTTTGTACTTTTTTTTTCTTTTTCTAATTTAACACCAAATAGATTGAGTACAAATTAGCTTTTCCCTAAATAAATAGACTTTTGACACAATCCAAATTATTTGCAGAATTTAACTGAAGCTTATTAATGATTTCATCCAACAAAAATAAAGCATTGGGAAGCTGAAACATTTTCAGCTCAAGAACACTCAATAAAAAGCCCTTACAGCAATGGACTAAGAACAAAAATGAAACTTTTCTTGCAGATTTTATTAAATATTTTAACCAGTCTCAAGTTTATGGTGTCTTTTTTTGTTGTTTCAGAAGGAATTCTTTTTATGCTTGTGTCAGGTCATTTCTTTCCCCTCCATCGCTCCAGTTTTCAGTGAGTGAACTGAAAATTGAGAAATAAAGGAAGTGACCAATTTGCACAGCATTAGTGTCCACAGATTTCTCCATGTTGTTAGAACAGGTAAGAGGCCATTGGATTTTAGTCTGGAGAGCATGGGAGTGCTATTAAGCCTGTCCATATCCAGGACTGTACTTAGAACATGCTTATTTTGAGGCATATGTTGAAGTCTTTGTGATTTCAAAGTGCCTCTTTTACACTGTCATCAGCTCTTAACATTGTGTCAGTACTGTTGGAATATCTGATGCTGTTTTTTTAAAGGTCCTGCAGGAATAAGAAACCACAGGAACCACACCTTTGGTTCAAATGCTATGGACCTAATGCTTCCCCTCAGCTAGGCACTACTTCAGACCCCTTGCAAGCCAGAAGGAAAGCTCAGTCCATCAGCACAATGGGAACTTCAGTCATCTAAACCTAGAGATTCAAGAGGTTAGCTAACAAGTAAGTATCAAATATTTTGTGTTTAAATGACAGACATTTTTAACTGCATCTGTGATTCTGAGAGGGTCTTACCCACAAATTTTGAAAGTGTTGCTTTCATTTACGTGCCTAAGTACTAGTCTGACAGAGATTGTTTCCTGAGGGAGGCACAGCACAGACCCACTCAACTTCTCTAACCTACTACATGGGCAGAGTAGCAATAAGGTTTCATTGTATACTCTTTGACAGTCTAAATTTAAAGGTTCAGAGGAGAAAATGTATTTTTTCTCACTTTGCAGACTGCTTGTCATGCTGGTTTTACCTCAAGCCTCATATTAAAAAAAAAATCTGACTAAATAATGTTTCAAACAATCATGTATATATAACTATAACTAAATACCTCCACATCTGGAAAATTAAGTCCAACTTTCAAATTGCAATTATATTAATGCATATGATTTGAATTAACTAATTTCAGCAATTCTGTAAATCCCTTTGAAAGGATCTGTTGCTTGTTGATTTTGCGCCATGTGAAGACATGATAAATATAACATGTAGTCTCATCACATGAATAATGCATTCTGCATCTTAAGCAAGCAAGTTCTTCTCCACAGAGATGCTTAATCCATTCCCTGCTTCTGGGGATGAAAGGAATTAAACTCAGTGCACTGATCTCACAGTATGAGCTCATTTGACTTTAATTATAAAATTATTATTTCAACTTTTTTTTTTTTTCATGTAAAATACACCAAGTCTGAGCTCCATGTAACCACTATAAAATTATATTACTTCTCTGTGCATTCATTCTTTGCTCATCAATACTGCACGTTCAACAGTTTCTCATGGAAGGATAAAAACAAACTCTTGTGGTTTACAGTGGGTATAGTAGTTTCAGGTCTCACAACAACAAAAGCTCCCCTTTTTGATGTGTGGCCAAAGGAAGGAGCACTGGAATCCTTTAATGTGAATTCATATGTCATGAGAAGGAACTTTCACCAGGCACAGGGAGATAACACAATTCCACACTGCACCAGAAGATACACTTCATGCATCCTGGATATATATTTTCACTAGTGTTTTTTCCACAGACTGTTCAAACCTGTGCAAGGCTTGGTAGAAGATCATTTACCTTGCTAAACACCAAGTTTTCTCTTGTCTGATTCAATATCCAGCACTCCCCCTGGGAATAGGACATCTGCTGTCCATGTCTCAGGAAAGACAGTGCATCAAGTGGATTAGACAGCTATACTGTCAAAGGCACTCTCATGCTTCAAGCTTGAAAACACAGCACTTCAGGAAGGTGATGTTTTATCAGGCATACCATCTGGGGGGAACAGAAATTAATGCCTTCCATACAGTGTATACTCTCCATGTAAGGATTACTGACAGTAACTCCAGAAGACATGTCTCCATCCAGGTCCAGAAGAATGAATTTACCAGGTTCATTGCATCATATTTTATACATTAAAAGGTATTTGGAGCTGACCTACATACTGTTAGAAGTGTGATCTTTCCCCCAAGGAAAAGTGGCTGTACTACTTCTGGCCTCAAACTAGTTAATGCTAATACTACACCTCCTATTGACAAGCCAAGCTGCCTAGGTGGGGTGCTTCTGCATCTGTGTCAGGACTAATCCATAATGTGGATAACCTGTCCTCAGACAAGCAAGAATAGATGCTATCTCCAAGGTGTTAGCTTACATATGAAACGTGAGGTCAAATTTTCAGAGTCCAAGAGATATAAATGTTCATGGTTTATTTTCAGAAACTTCAGTCAACTCTTAAATGTTGAAGTTGCTTCTCAAACCAGTACTTAGTTTTACAAAGCTATTTATGTATCTAAATCCGTACAACATCAACTGTGCTAGAAAGTTAATTTTTAAGGGCATGAAGAACTTTGAATTTTTTTTTTTTTTGAACTGGATGCATATTTTAAAATCTCATTCATCCTGTGTGGCTCCTAAGGTCTAGAAATGCAACAATGCATTAAGATAAGTGTCTTCCCTATATTATAAGTTGAAGAACATACATAAGCTTAGATTAGTTTTTTCAGAACACCTGAAATGAAACAAGAGTATACCTGACCAAACACTTTATTATAAAATGCCAATATTATCTCTCTGAACAAACTGTGACTTATTCACAGCATACATTAAAGATTTATCTGCAATGCTCTCAAAAACTATAGAATATACAGCAATTTTTTTTAATTAAAAATAAATGGTCATTGCTTGACTAGTCAACATTTGAAATTCTTAAGCTTATCAAACACTCTAAAGAAAATCTGCACTAATTCCATTTTTATCAAACCTTCTCCTTAAAGAACAGAAGTGAAAATCATCAGTTCTCAAAATGTCATGTGAAAACATGAATATCAATTTGTATTCAGACCTCAGTGTAAGTGTTTTATAAATCAAATAACCACACCATAAATGACAATTACTGAGTTCATAGTAAAAAAATGAAAAGTTTTTTTTATGCTTTTTTTTTTAAGTAGATACTTAGTACATTAAAAATTAGTGACCTATGAACTAAAGCATTACCTGAAAATGCACCTCCACAGAGGTCTTAATTCTGAAGAACAACAAATCCTGATTTGTATTGACTTGGAATAAAATCAACCAGGTTGGTGTTTGTAAAATTCAAGATTTTCTCATAACAGGAACTGCACACTGGACACTGTAGTCATGTCATTTCACAATGGTTATGATTTTCCTGAATCTACCACACAAATAACAGTCTTTAAACTACTAGGATGTTTTCAACAGGCAACAATGTTCATTATGAGCAACAGTAGAGCATCCATCTCTCACACATACAAACATGCAACAAAGCATCCACAAAACATGTACTCTGGCCCTTCAGAAACACTATAGCAACTGTGATGAGATCTGCACCTAGCAGTGGTAAAGGTCCAAGCTCCATGCCCTTTATCCAGTCTCTCTGTGGGTTCTGTGACTTTTGTTCAATAATATGGCCATGGAGAGCAAAGAATATTAATATGGGTCATTAGAAGGTGGGTGACATGACCTAAGAGTTTCTGATTTCCATTGCAATACATCTTCCCTTTGTGTAAGAGGTTTCTGTGCTTTAAGTGAAACCAACAACATCAGTATTTCCACCTGTGTGCAACCTTTCTCAGTGTTAATTTGTTTCCTTAAAAGATCTCTAAAATTTCACTTGAGGTGAAAATCCCTTTAGACTGACACATTTATTTATTTTTTTATATATATATACAAATATATATAAAACTTGCTTTTTATGGTCTTATTTTGCAGATTTGTTTGAGGTAAGAGACACAGGTTTGAACATCACATATTTTTACGACTTATCTAGTGGTCCAGCTTTGTATGATGTCATGACAGAAAAGACAACAATGGGCATACGTGTGCCAGAAAATCACGTGAAGATGAGAACTCTGACATCACGCTGCTCTGCTAGACTTCTGAACCTGTCCAATCAGCAGTAGAAAGTATGAGCCAATCTCCCTATACCACTTGAAACAGCTATCAAAGAACAGATTTCACATGGCCTGAAAATATGTGAGCCTCTGAGGAATAGGTTGTCATAATCAACATCTGAAATCTGCTGTGAAAGAAAGAGATATAGGAATGTTCTTCATAGCAAAAGCTCAAGGTAACCTAATGGCAGGAGCTTCTTCCAGCTCCTGTGGAACCTTCCTTATGCAGTTGCTTGGTCTTAACTGTAATTCATTTGCTTTTTATAACTAGTTGAATTTTGATTAGTATTATCTTGACGTTCACAAACAAGTTAGGTGTTATAAAAAGCAAAGTAAGTCTTACCTGGAATACTCTGTCTCCTCACAGACAGTGCTCCATCAGGTGCCTTTGCCTGGTTTGCAGATTTTGTGTAAGGACTCTCATCTAAACAGAAACAAGCAACACTTCCAGTTACTGTTAAATATAATGTTAAAAACGACATTAATTTTTACCAAATACTGTGTGAACTAGCAATGCAGAGCACCAGAGCTGCTGTGAGCTAGACAAGGATGGGTATTTCTGAATGCTGACTCAATGCTCAATGTCATGTTTACACTCAATGAGAAAGGCTCTGAAGAGCAGAGCTGAAAAAGATGAGGGAAATCTCAAATCGGAGATAACACTTAAGTTGATGACAGGCTTGATATACAAAGGCCTTTCTGGTTTTAACATATCGTAGAAATACCCTTTTCCTCATGTTAAGAGGCTTCACATGTCAAAGACTTGAGTGAGAGAGGTGCCATCCTTGTTCAGGAATGAAAGGCTTCCAGAAGCTTTTGAACATTCCATCTGTAAAGAAGCATTCCTTTCCATTGGGAACCATCAGTGGGTGGTTCCTTTTCTGTCCTAAGGATTGATTGGGGAAAACATCACAGAGCTGTTGCCAAATAGGCCAGGCACGTTTATGCCTGAAGAACGGCAATGGAACAGTCGGTGTCTAAACAAGAGGCTACATGGAACACCTACTGATCAACCTCAGTGCAGAAGAGACTGCTACGGGTAGGATGAGCAGATGAGTCATAAATCAAAAGCAGCATCAGGAAGAAAGTGAGTCACTTGCACATCCCTCTTAGGAGCAAAATGATGGTAGGGAAAACCCCCAACTATTTCATAGCTTTAGAAAGGACAAGATACGAGCTCAGAAAAAAAAAAGTGAATAAAAGAAGAAATAGTATTATGCATTGCATTATTTCAGTCAAAAGAAATTAATCAGAAGGAATTAGGCTTCTGCCTTGCTTGTCCTTTAATAATGTGCTCAAACACTTTAAACCATTATCAAGACCTTCTATTTGCATATTTTCCTTCCAACTGCAAGGGACCAATCAATTACAGCATGTGCATGAATGCATGCTTAAACACGGATGAGTGAAGGAATCAAAGACTATGTTATCAAGTTTAGCATCCTCAGATCAAGCAGAACCATAAAAAGATTTTCTGGAGAATCAGTTTTTTCTTTTCAGCTGACATTCTTGACATTATAAGCCTTCTTTGCTGATTACACTACTTGCATCTTGTGAAGTCTCAAACTCCTTTAGAAACTTGCATCAAAGATGGTAGTCCATTTTTATATGAGTAAGGTACCATAATTTAATATAAAACCAGCTCTCAGAAAGAAGTGACTAAAAGAGCTGGTTGGCTTTTAAAACCAGAACCTCTGCAATGAACTCTGCTGCTAGTGGATGCAGTAACAACTAGTGGATGAATAACAAATAAATAAATAAATAAAGGCAAAAGATTGTTTTATAACCTTGATAAAATTGCAGCAAGTAATGAAGAACCTATATTGACAGAATACCTCAACAGGCAACATAATTGTCTTTTCTACAGTAAAATGAACTCCCACTGCTTTAGGACTGCATTGTTACGAGTAGAAAGATAACAGGCTTGACTATAGTGTATGCTAGTACAAAGTCCAGGAAAATAAAGCTGTCAGCTGCAGGAATACAGAAGCACAAAAAAATATTGATCCAGCTACACAATTTAGGAAAAAGGTAGACATGTAAAGCTTTATTCTTCGCTTTGAGGAAGGCTGAAAATCTAATATTATCACATATGCTGAATATACATCCCCTCATTAAATAAAAAAAAATTAAAATCAGAGTGAACCAGAGCTTCTGAAAGAAGCAGGATTATCTTTTTTCTTTCATAATCGAGGCACTGCTGAGCACAAACACAAGACAAGGCTTTCCAAACGCTGTTGCTAACTCTTATCAATAGCAAAAAAACATAATAGTTCATCAATAACATGTGGCTTACATGTCCCATCCATTATTACTTATTTGCAAGTGCTAAACATGACAGCAGATAGTATGAGAAATGCATTTTTCTTTTAAAAAGTAGGCAGGAAACAATTTCTCAGAAACCAATGGATGGTGATGACTTTTCAGCCCCATTTGAATGTGTAACTTACCTATTAAAAAATCTGTCAATTACAGAACAAAACTGTCCTCTCCCAGTCAGATTTATTATATATGAATTCCTTCCACCAGATTGGACAGAGGGCAAAAATGAAAGAAGAATTTCCACAACCAGACCTTTTTCACTGGGTCTTTTGTCACTGAAAAAATTGGCTACGGTCTCTTGCTGGAATATGATTCTCCCAATATTGCACTGCACTGGGAATAGCTGCAGTACTCTGAGTTCAGAATAAAGGACGAGCCAGCAAATAAAAAAAGCCACCAAAAAACCCCAACAAAAGCAACAAGAAAACAAAAGAAACAAACACAAAACCAAACAAACAACACCCCCCAGAAAAAAAAAACAACAAAACCCCAAACAAAAACAACAACAAAAAAACAAACACAAAAAGTTGGCTTATAAATAATCACTATTAATATGCACAAAATATGCTCGATCATTATTGGAAAAGAACAACAAGCCACTGTATCATTGGTGGACTGGGAAGCTGTTCCCAGGAAAAGAAGGAATTCTCTTTCAGTGCCCATTTAACAACAAAATGACACTGCAACATACACAGAAATCAGTGTAAAGGATTCCCAGAAGAAAAGTAAAATAAATATTACTAACAGAAGAAAGAGTGCTAACAGCCTTATTGAGATGCTTATTTGAGACAGAAAAGAAATATGAAGGGTAGACAGATGCAGGAATAGATACCATCCTAAAGAATAGAGCACCTAAAGGGACATGGAAGCTCTGACAGCTCTGAAATGTGAGACACTATTCGTACTGCCAAAAAGGGAAAAATCTGTTTGTGTGGATTACTAAAGTTGTATGCGTGGCCACAATAATTTATTTTCAGATTGTAATTTATTGATGTTCCCATCCACTCTATAGTTAGCAGGGAGGGTCTTAAAGTACGGCGAAGTATCTCATGACAGCAGTACCTAGAGGGATTTGTCTGACTGGTTTGTATTACCAGCTTTCCTCCTACAGCACAGACTGACTTTGTGGAGATGAAAGCCAACTCAGCAACCAACACCCTGAAAAAGCAAAGGAGTAAATGGATATGAAGCACTCCTCTGCAATGGGAGACAACTCAAAATTAGGTAAAACTGGGACATTTATTAAGCCACAGGTACAAAGCAGAGTGAGAAACAGACTAGATTCAGAAGCATAAATCTCACCTAGCTATACACTCTGGGACCTGCTCGCTCCTTCCCTTCATTTTCCTTTCCCTTGTCCTTTCCCTTTCCTCAGCAGTTGCCAATATGCAATAGTGAACAACACAACCACTGTGTTAATTCTCATCCTTCCTGGCAGAACACAGAAATAATCCTGGAGGGCACATCTTGCAGATTGCTTAAGATTCTTAACCAGCAAAGCAAAATGATCTTCCTGTTTTCTCCTTTTGCTTATCCTCCCGAAAGCAACAGCCCCAACACTGGTAACAGTAACACAGTTATCACCCTTTCAAGGCTCTTCACACTGTTCTTCTAATTAAAGCTGCAAAGATAATGATGAAGTGGACAAGCAAGTAGCCCCACCACTTACAGATATTACTGTAGGCTTATTGCCTTTATAAACTGACTGTGAGGCAGACCAACCGCTTTTTGCACTTTCCTGCCTATTTTTAACCCGGTGGCATCTCTGTCCTGTAACTGAATGATTCATCCTTTGAGTTACGGACCATGCTGCAGCCCGTTTTCCACATTGCCTTTACTATACAGAGAGGGGCCTCTACCCAAGACTAAGGGTTGTAACAAACCAAACGTAATCTAACCCTACAAAGATCATACACCAGACAACATGTATAGATACAAAAAAATGCTTGGTACTGTGTGGGCCAAATGATTATATGAAATCTTTAAATATTTGCTGTGTTCAGTTTACTATTCTTTGAAGGCTACAAACTGGGGACATGGAGAGGAAATGTGAAGATCCTTCATATCTTGTGTCTCACACACAAAAGCTCGGTCTTGGCTCTACACTGCTACTTATCAGTGCTTCTCTTCTGCAAAGTCTGCGTTCTTCTGAGAGCAGAGGAAGTAACATGGTGCCAAATTTGTGAGGAATTTCAAATGCAAGGGATTTTTTTTAGTATTGAGGAACTTGGAAGGTATATTAATTTTTTTTCAACAGTAGATGTGAAAGTATTCTGTTGGACAATAGAGTTTCTATCCCGTTTTCATTCTCTTCTAGCTTACCTATATCTCTTGACAGGATAAGTCTTTCTTTGGCCAAGAGAGAATTTAATTGAAACCTTTTTAGAGTTTGACCGTGTAACTTCTAAATAGCCTTCAGAACACAAGCAAGTGAAATCTGATGCTCGTCAAACATTCTCCACTGTGACGCATCTCCAATTAATATGAGTCCCAAGACTCCACAAGGAAGCACATTACATCTTTCATTATACCTCCAACTGGCTCACTGGAGAAGTCACGGGAGGAGTAAAATCAACTGCATGTGTTACTGCTTATGCTGTGTGGGATACTGTGCACCTCAGACTAGCAGAGAAACACACATCTGTACAGAGGTAGGATGACAACAAGTTGTCAAGAGGATGATTACAGCTGAGAGAACATCCCCAATATTAGTTTCTCAAAAATTAAAAGCACCAGGGCCATAGATATTACTACTGTTATTACTACAGTTACTATTTCAGGCATTCCTAGATCTGTAATATCACATTCACAGAAATTTGCCACTCTTTCACTTTATAATGAAGAACATTTTTCACTAGAAGTGACAGATATTTATGAATCCTGCCAGTACAGCATGAAATACCATAGGTTATCATACCTCCTATATCTGAAACTTACCCTGGATTTTATCTTTAAATGGCACAAAGCTCAGCATTATTTAAAAGCATCATTTTTGGCACAGCATAATACCAGTGAAGGCAAATTTTGAGCTACAGCATTCTTGGTTATCCCCCCAGTTAGCAGCTGGAGTCTTTCACAGGTAAAAATAAACATATATCCACTGATGTCTGTAGTTTATAGGAGCTCTGAAGTTGAGAAAGGCTTACAGAGAGTCTCAGTACAGCTTCTAGGACCATTTCTTCTGCAACTTACTCTCTTCTAAACTCAGATTTTTCTGTTAGAAAGCTGAAATATTTACTGGAGCAAGGACTCGAACCCTGGTCTCACATTCACAGATGAACACCCAAGCTCTCAGCTACATACTCATTCAGTGGCTCACTCTGATCAGTGTTATAGGTATATCATATAAATTAAAAGAGATTAATGCCAACATCTCTACAATCAATTCCAAACCATGCACTGGATCAGGCAGAAGAGGGAGTCTGATTCAAGATCTCTTGTGTCTCCATGTGAGTAGCTCAGCTACTACAAAGTCATCAGGATGACTCTAAAAAATGCCCCTTATGTCACATAGGCTCATCTCCTCAATTACAGCTCTTTGTTTCTGATAAAAATGCATAAACATTTTCTCTGAAATGTTATAAATTCTGGAAAATTAATTTTCAGGTTTATCTACAGCTATGGGAAGATAAAAACATACTAAGGAGGGAGTTGAAGCTTGGTTATCACACTATCCTATATCTTCCAATTGAGAGGACTTCTGTTATAGACAGTGGACAAATCTTTCTCCCTTGAACTTAAAGACCAAATAATTGAGAATAAGAACTAAGTAACTCTGAATATTTATGCAATACCCCAAACAATTAACCAGCAGCAGTCACAATCAGTAGACACTTAACTGAATCCATAACATCTATAAATGAATTATAGCAAGAACACAAATACCCAGACCTTTCTTATAAATGTAAATGGAAGTTCTAAAACTGTGACAAGTTTTACAATACAATTATTGAATACACTTGAATCAATAACCCACATCAAAATTTGCTGGGAAGCAGTGAGTAGTGGGAATTTTACTTTGGCTGTTGATAGGAGATTTGGCACAAATGTTTTTAGCGTTGTGTAACTTTTATGCTTAGTAACTGTTACTTACAAAAAAATATCTGAGAGAATGTATTTTTCCTGGAAAATGAGGATGTTTTTAAAAGATCTGCTTTTAAGTAATGCAAGAGTCTAGAGAAAAATTGTAACATCCTGGAACATTCATGGTTAACACAAGGTCACCACTGCTGTGTCAGAGCACAATGGATTATAAACAGTTAAAAAAAAAAAAAGGAGAGATAAAAAGAGCTAAGTTCTTTCAGCAGATGTATAATGTACAGATTTTGAATGTATATGCTTCATGAAACAACAAAATGTCAGCAATTTGCTTTGCCCATATGCTAACCCTTACAGGTTTGGGAGCTCCAACCATGAAAGAAAGCATTAATTTCTCCTACTGGCACAGAGGGAAAACATTTTTTCAGTTCCTTTTAGAGCTACGGCTTCAATCACTTACAATGAGACTTCATTTTTGAAATGGCAATACTGCTCTTCAAAGCAGTGCTTAGAAATATCTAAAATTTTCTAAGAGCTGCACGTAAAGTAGTCATTAATGAACTAGGCTCCAAGTAGAACAAATATGAATGTATTTAATCTTAATCCTTTCTTATCAAACTCTGTCCTCAGTGCTCTCAGCAGTCTTTATTAAGAAAACACAGGGTTTCAAATGCCTCTCTAAGTAACA
Source organism: Chloroceryle aenea (assembly GCA_013399075.1). Lineage (NCBI taxonomy): Eukaryota > Metazoa > Chordata > Aves > Coraciiformes > Cerylidae > Chloroceryle > Chloroceryle aenea. The sequence goes on from VWZY01006467.1 coordinate 19,118, forward strand.
TTTGTTGGTGTGTGCGACGTGGAAGAATTATGAGAAGGAAGAGTCTGAACAGTTTCTCTGGTAATTTTCTTTCCTACATTTAGCAGACGTGTCCTCTGGTTTTCTTAGAAATTTAATTTAAACAGTTATAGCACCCAATGAGCAACTGTGTTGTCTCTCTCAAGTGAAAATTTATTCAATTTTATTCTATGTTATGTAAATGTAATTCTCCCTTTTTTTTTTTTTCCTGAATTATATGGTTACTTATTACAGTAGCAGCTCAGTTTTAATCTAGAAGCAAGACTAGAGTAGTGTAATTATGCATAACCATGAATGCATTTCCTACTGATAATTACAGTACCTCAGAAAGCTTGACTATTCCGAAAAATTATCTGAATATCCTCCAAGTTAGATTGTCTAAAGTTAATTTCCTAAGCCTGTGCTTTGGTACATGAATGGAAATGCTTGGTTTCCTAAACAGCTAAGTACACTGATCTCCCAGAGCTATTTTGCTCAGGAAAATTTAGAACTTTCCAAGACCATCTAAAACATGCAGGATCTGCAGAAAGCTTAAAACATGTCTTGAGAGATAGTAGCATGCAGTGAAATTCATTTCAGTGGATTATCTAATAAAGAAGTAATCCTATTTAAATAATATCCCAACCACAAACTACTTCAAATCTGATAAATATGTCTTTTTGTTTACACAACATCAAGCATTTGTTAAGGGATTAAACTGTAATGTCATAAAGCAGAACTGTTACTGAATTGTTACATAATTTTAGGATTCAAAGGGAGTTTTTCACTGTTGTCTTGAGTTTCTGTTTATTGCTTCTGGACATAATATAGGCATCACATAAGTGAAACTTGTGAGGCTTAACCAGTGCAACTAGAAACTGAAGAAGCTGAGACAGTGAAAAAGCTCAAAGAAACTGAGGATGTAAACTATTTTCCACCGTGACACAGTTTGGGATTTTTCTGTACATGTATCTTCTGCAGAAAACCTTATTCTAGAGGATAGGGCTATAAACCTTTTCATTTAAAAGGAAATTCCTAAGTGACACAGGTCTCACTGACGGGAAACAGTTCCAGATACCCAAGCTACAGGTTTTATTCTGAACAACCACGGTTTATTAAAAACTGCATCTTGGTCTATAGGAGGGTTTTGTTGTCCTTTCTGCATATGTGTTTAGGAACATCACATTGCTCCGATGAACTGCCACACACTGGGATCATGTGAAGCTTTTTGGGAAACAAAAAAAAAATTGAAAACTGTTCTCCTTGTGAAGTTCTAATACTGAAGAGATTCAATTACATCGTTTAAGATTCTCAAATGAAAAATCAGCATCCCACAAGAACATTTGAGCCAAACTTGACACAGGAACATCAATGTGAAGAAGATGATAAAAGTTCCAGCAAGGCTCCTATAGGAGGGAGCGGAGCAAAAGAGTGAGACCTGAGCCAAAGCAGTGGCTGAGGGCCAGAAAACCAGATGCGATTAACGCCAGACCTCATAGAAAACCACTTTAATAAATATATACTTTAAAAATACATCAATGACATTAAGATTACCTTTTATTCTCTGTCTTTGGTTCAGCTACTCCTTCCAGATAGGATTTTTGCTGGTCTGCTAAGACAGCAATAAGTGACTAGGGCAAAAGGGGCCAAGCCATATCCTGCGGCTACTGGACGATGCCAACAAGCTATGCCACCATGACTGTTGTGGCTGCCCAACACCTTGCCTTCTTGGGACAAAGGCAATTGGCTTCCTGGTGGGCAGCATTTCACTGTATATTAATAAAAGATGATTCTATTACATTTGTGGTTAAAATGCAACAGAAGAAATATATAGTAGTCATTTGAGCTGTATATAAACTGTATAGAATCTCCTGTTGTAGCAGATGATGATAATAGCAACTTTACCATGCATTAACTGGTCCTGTGCTTTCTCAGCCCAACCTCAGTGGAAGTCTTCCCTGCAGTCTGACTGCTTGAAGATGAAAAAGTGGAAGCAATGTTTGAAACTGCTGTTAGATTATTTTAAAGCTTTGTGATTTTTCCATTGGGAAAAATAAAATTACACATTGCCCCTTCCCATCAGGCTATCTAGCTATCTAGATAATGATTTTATAGTAGTAGTCAGGAGTAAGACACCTACAACCTTCTGTGGAGACCATAATACAAAGCAGATCTGCCTAAACTGCTGACATTATAGCTGACAGGGATTGAGGGAAGAGATGATGTCAGCTAGGAATTTCTCTACTGCATGCTGGGGAAAGCAGAAGCTAGTTGCATGTGTGCTGAGGGAAGGCAATGATATAGTTAACGGCTGAGATGACAAGATTGTCACTCAAATTGCATAAAAAGTGAGTAAAATACATTACACTGTTTAGAAAACAGGAATTTGGTTTGCTTCAGGAAAATTAAGAATAAGCAAAGTCACAACACTATGTTCAAAGACAAATCAGGAATTGTGGTTTTTTCATAAGGCGAGTTATCCCATCTCCATTCCAGTGCTGTGCTCATGCTATCTGCAGTAAATGATTATCATGTATTTTTCAGCCTACTTTTGTCTGTAAGTGTCTCTAGTGATGATATCTCCATCACTTTCCTTTGGAAACCGCTCCACAGGATACATCACATCTCACAGCTGGAAAACAGTTGTCTCCATCAGTCTACAATTTTCTTTCCTTGCTTTAACTGTCATTCTATTACTCCTAATAACATTCTTCTCCTCTTCAGAATATCTCATAAAAATTATCTCTCATGCACTGTTCATTCCAGAAATCACACAGTTTACTGTGCTTACTGCTTTAGGCTAGGATCCTAGCAGCTCTTCCTACTAGGCATGACTCACCACGAAGACCAGCTGATCTGGTCGCTGAAGCACAGTACACACACTGACTGCAATACCCATTTGGGAAAGAATCAATTTGGTTTCTTGTGTACAAACACAAATTTGCACAAGTGTACCTCCAGCATGGACAACATTAAGAGTAAAGCATACTTTTACATCTTAGTAATAAGCTGTATACATTTACAGCATTAAAGTTATCCATTTTAATCCCACTAACAAGCTTTATTTGGTTCACAAAATAATTCTGAAACTGCCACTAGGAGCTGCATAAACATTATACCAGCATTACCATATTTATACTGGCATGCTAGTGGAATTGCTCCACTCATTTATAGTCCAAATGACGCACATTAGTCCAAATTGGCACGGCTGAGGCTTAGTGAAAAACTGATCTCTCAGAATGTATTTCTTTCAGGAGTTAGGCTATAAAGCTTGCACCTTCCTCATGCGCTTGTGAAATACTCTCCTACTTTCAGCCCCTACCCTGGAAGAGTTTACTCTATATATCCACGATGACTGTACAATAACTGACTAAGTTCAGCTGTCAGCAAAACTTCTCTGGTTTTGGTAGCTGTGACAAGTTTGAACACAGTGCAGAATAATTCTTTATTTTAAATTAAGTGCTGTGTGCTTTTAGGAGTGGGAACAAAGCACGGTAACAAAAGAGATGTCAGGTTGACAAAACAATATATATGTATTGCTCTACTTAACACTCACATGAAGACTAGGCCTTCTTCTGTGCTCCAGACAGCATCTATCCATGCACCCGGTTCTTTATAGCAAGCCTTTTAACCTGTCAAATACTCTTTTATTTGCCAGTGCCTCCCGAGTCCTATTTAATCACAAAGCTGATTTAGAGCAAGCAGTTCATTGTCTGAACTACTCCTCATATTCTGTAAAATGGCAATTATTAGAACTGCTGCCCACTTCTTTACACACAACTTAGCCTATGTCTGAATCAGCTTTTTGTAATCCTGTAGAAAACAACAATAAAGAAACAGATACAGATGCATGTGTGACATACATGAAAAATTATACCCCCATAAGCTACAGGAAGGCAGGCAAATCATTTTTTATCTTACCATGCACTAATCCCCCCAGCTTTTTAACCAGGACTCCTCCTTTAGGAATTCACAGCTGCACATTTACATAATTTTTGGTTTTGAAGCTCAACAATGACACGTCAAACTATTGCCTACCACAACTGCAGGAAGAACAAACATGGATTTCACTTTTTCATAGCGTGAAAACTCTACTTCAACTTTTTGTCCAAACGCTACAGTAATGGTGAAGTAATTACTAAATCTTTTTCTGTATTAGCAGTGTATTGCCAGCTCTTTCAGATCCATCATAATACTGTCTGCACATGTGCGTGTACACATGTTTCATCTTAATGATGAGTTTACTTGATTCGTAAAATATGTTCCAAATATACAGCAGAAAGCAATTAAAAATAACAGGAAATCACACACATGGAAAGCAGCTTAAACCAACCTGACACTATCAGATAAAGGACTCTGCAGAAACACTGTGTTTAAGGCAGAAGCTCAAATAAACCCTCTGTACTTGCCACGTTCTGAAGGTCAAACAAGCCCTGCTTTCGGCAGACCAACGGTGTGATGAAAACCAGAGGCCAGATCACTCTGTTACGGCCAGTCTCTGCCCTGTCCAGGTTTTTATAACAAAGGACTGAGGGAAACTTATCTTATTTTCAGAATAGATTATAGGCAATTAATATGACACTGTGGGTAAGATTACAGGTCCAAGCAAGTGCTAAATATATTAACAACTGCATGCTATGTAGCCAATGAACTACATCTGCAGTGGGATTCTAAAGAAAAAGAAAGTTAAACTAAGTAAGCCACACCATTATTTCACAAAGATGCTACATTTCTTAGTTTCTGAAGTCTCTAAAAGGAAAGCCCAGTGCAGAATACAGTACACATTAATGTAAACTGTCATTGGGAAGGAAGGGAGAAACATTCAAGGTAAGAAATGCCAGAAAATATGAAAACTGCAATTCCTACGCAAGAACAGAGCAAAATGCTTTTGACCACTTGCTGTAGCTTTGAAATCCAGACAACAACAGTATCTTACTAACTGTGTCAGGAAGCATCTGTTTAGCCAGCATCACCATCCCTATCAACCAGGAGATACAAATGCAGGCAGAGCTGCAATTTTATTGAACAAATCAACAAGAAAACACAGAGGACAGGACCTATATCAATAACTGGGGCAAGATGTCCGATAGATGACAGCAGAAGTTTGATCTTTAAGGTATTTCAAGAGATAACCAGTATTAAAAAATAAAAAAGGGAGGAAAAAAAAATGCCAGTGATTCCAAGCTATAATTTCCATATGGTACAAAGAAAGCACTTTGTTGCAGAGTCAGAGTTAAATGCACTCATTAAGACTGCAAGAACAGCAAAGCAAGCCACTGAGACCTACAATAATTGTTGGTTAAGGCAGTGGTTTTTAACTTGTCTGTCAAGCCCTGAAAGATCACAGACGACCGTGCCACATCTCTTGAAAGGTCCCTAAGAAAAGAGAGATGCCTTTACTCTGTACTGCAATCTAATCGTGGAACATATTTATCAAGGTGTGCAACACCACTATCTAAACAAAGAAAAATGAAGCCATGAAGACCAACAGGCACAGCCGACTGCCCTGGGACACACTGGGAGCTTGGAAAAAGCAAGTTTCTACACTCCACAGACAACACATTCTGCCTTCCAGGTCTTACAAAGGCTGAAGATATGTTGATTTTGTCTGGCTAGAAATGTAAATGCTTCTGAAAATATTTCCTAACAGAAGTTAGAACAACAATCACTCCAGAACAAGTATTAACTTCTCTGATGAACAGTTCCTGTTCAATGTGCTTTCAGAGTCCCTGGTGCATCCTTTGAGAAGGGAGCACAGGGAAAGCAGTTGCAGTGCCTTGGAGGAAGGAAGCCTTGCTACACTATTAGAGTGTGTGAGCACCTAAAGGGATGGAAGCATCAGCACAAGGTGTAGTCGATGAAGGAGAGTGGAACACAAAGGATCAAAATAGCAAGAATCACTGGCAAATGTACTGTACAAGTGCTTAACAGAAGGAGAAATAATTAGAACCTGTTTGGACAAAAAGTTTTTGTGGGACAGCAGGAAATGTGTTTGCTTACTGTAAGTTAAAGGTCTATGCAGATTTACTTTAAAAATAACCTGGCTTTCCATCAGTCACTTTGAAAAATAAGCATATCAAAACACACCAAAACAGGTCTTCCAGCAGAAGAAACCACCTTTTACTATGCATAATACAAGACTCACTTAAATTATTCTTTGTGAGGCTTATAAAGCATCTTGCTAACACCCCCCCACACACACACCCCTCCTATACTACACAAAAGATTCATTATTCCCATCTTTTTGCCTTAAGAGAATAAATAATAATAATCTCATTGTCTACAAGGTTTACGGGTGTTCAAAGTTGCCAGTAACCTGCCATTTTCATGCAAAGTATAAATTCAAGCAGACTTGGCCTTGAGGGAACCTGTAGGTCATCTGAGTTGACGGTATTGACCCTAGGGTTTCTGAACCCCTACTGTCTCAGAGCTTATAATAACAACAACGATGCTCTTTTCATCAAGAGGGTTCCACTGAACACCTCTGTGGAAGCATCTCCCATGCCTCACGCCCCTGTATAAGGTAAGACTAGAAGCGAGGGATGCTATGTAACAAAGCTGTACTTTTGTATGTTCCACAGCAGCATTCATTCTCCCCGCTTCCTTGTGTCCATACTCCTTCCCCTTGTAGAGTCTTTACATTTTTAAGAGCATATGTGGAATAGAAGGAATAAAAAACGAGATGAGGTCTAACAGAAAACTTAATAGAAAATAAATATAGGTAATACATAGAATACTGTGTATCAGGGAAGAGAGAGAGAAGAGGAAAACAAAACTACATCAGGATGCAGGAGGAAAATGAAGGAAAGAACAGTATGGAGGGATGAATGGGAGAAGACTAATCCCACTTCCCAATTCCTTCTCAATCCCCTCTCAAGATCCTCTAACAAGCTTTATTTCCTTTGCTAATTACAAGGTAGAACTGAAGCAGTCTGATGTGAAATCACACAGAATTTAAAAAGTCTTAGCTCTGAGTTTCTGCTCCTAACAGCAAAAAGTCAAACTGGAATACATAGGAGAAGCTGATTTGGCAAGAGACACCAAGACACCAGTATCACAGCAGGAATTAATACTTTGCTGCTTTTTCTTCCCAAGCTGTCTTCTCTGCTTCTGGGATAATGGTCCTCCCTCTGAGAAGCAATAAGGGAGCCAGCAAGAGCTGTACATATTTTCTATCGCCATCACTCCAAGAACCTGAGCTGAAAACAAGTTATGAAGTTCATGAAACAAAACTCCTAATACTTTTTCAACCATGCAGGAACATTTGGTTCAGATATTATATAATAATATATATAATATTCTACTTAGCAGAGAATCACAGATAATAATGACAGTGTTACTGCTAGCATTATATGGATGGAATAAAAGTAAAAAAGTGTCAATGACAACCTAAAGACAAAACAAAGTGAACATAAAGTCTTGGCACAGAAATGATTTCTTTAACCACCATGGTTTTGTACAATTTTCTAGCATGATTTTTCAGGGACTTGATTAGCCTCAGGGTTGCTGCCATTGCTTCCAATATAAAATAAAAGCCTACTGAGACTTGGATGTAAAAAGTTAATTAAAAGTTGAATAAAATGACTACAGAGATCAAACAATGTCTATTCCCTAAGTTCGTGCCAAGATCCATAGACATGTAATGTTTCATACAAACAATGTAAGTTATTTCATTACGTTATTTTCAATAAAAATGATGATCAAGAATAAAATGTTCCCATTATCCTTTCCTAATAGATCTATTCAAAGTAAATCAGAACTTAAAACAAGTAAGTTAAACACAAAAGGATTACTCTATTCATTGACATTGCCAGGATAGTATCTTCAAGTTCAGTCAGATTGGCTACTATGCAAATAGAAAAAACAATATTTTTCTTCAAGTTCCTGCTCGAAAGGTATGACAATTTAAAGGCTCACTTGTGCCTACTAAAGCCCAATGAAAAGGCAGTGGGATTTCAAAGTTAGCAGGATGCTCTAGATTCAGACATGGGTTGGAAGCTCTCCAGATCTGGGCTGATTTCCTGAAGTGCGATTACACACCCTGGCTTTGCAGATACTCAGGCAGAGGTGTGGCTTTTTGCCCTTTAAGTGCATTGTGAAAAATTACAGAATGGTAGGGGTTGAAAACGACCTCTGGTGATCATCTGGTCCAACCCCCCTCTTAAAGTATGTTTGTCTAGAGCAGGTTGCCCAGGACTGCAACCAGGTGCGTTCTGAATTTCTCCAGAGAAGGAGACCTACAGCCTCCCTGGGCAGCCTGTTCCAGCACAAGACACATACCATTATTACATTTTTCTTTGGGGCTGTGTTATACCAGGTTATATAATGTAAAGAAAAGTATGCAAAAATCCATCGTAACTCTTACGCCTACATTTCTGAAGACATTTCTGAAACCTGGAACTTAATACAAAGTCTCTAAAAGCAGCTACAACACAATAGGCCACTCTTGTGCCAGTTTCCCTCTCAATACACTGACAAATTGCACGGGGTGTGGCTGAGTGTAAGTCTGACACAATTTCTTTGTAAGAAGCAAAAAATAGATACTGAAAGTTGTATATTCACCATTTTAGTCTCTCTTAAAAAGAAAAGCATCTATTCTCATAAAGCACATAAAACCAAATACTCTCAATGTAGAGATTTGGGAGACAAAACAATACCAATTTTGGAATAACTGCTGTTTGATATAGAAAGGGCATGAAAGATCATCCAGCATTTTGGTATAAACACATAATCTATTCTGAAATTCCCAGAGGCGTGGACTACTATCCCTTTCTTCAAAGATTTTATCTGATGTGCTCTCATATACACATTCAAATACACCGAGGTCTATTAAAGGGCATCAAAGTCCTTCCTGAAAGGAATGATGCTGTGATCTGTCCATTTATGTAGACAGTGAGCTATGAACAAATACTACCATTGTAGTGGCTTTCCATTTAAAAAACCTCGAACTTTCTTTCCTCAATTTTCCTTCTCTGTCCTAATTTAACATCTAGAGCCTTCCTAACCATTAATGTGTTCTTTGCAATTAAACTCCTACAGAAAACAATGAATTTGTGAGTAGATAAACAATAAAGAGTCGTGCATATTCATAAAGGTATGGGTGCTGATTTGACTGAGTCCTTTGATGGCATCTTGGCTAAATAAATAGAGAAGAGCCATCATGGATTATTATTATAATCACAGGTTCCCTGGACAATCTCAGTCAATCAGTATTTCTTCATGTTCTGTTTTAGTTTGCCAAAAAAGCTCCAGCCCTGGTAGTTTTCTAGCTCCCAATATGACTTATAATATGTCTAGTCCATCACAATTTTTTCTTCCACTGCCAACTCAAGTCAGTTGAAAATTCTCATGACAACCTAGAGAGTATAATACTTTACACCTAACAGTGACACTGACAAAGATCAAGGATGGAGAAAGAAGTTTTAATTTAGCTGATGGTTTCAGGAGGAACATATTTGGCAGATGACACACATTACCCATATCTGTGATCCTATTTCTACCACCTCCAGCCTTTTACAATTAATTTAGGCCAACTGTCCAAACCCACGACGCACCATGGAGTAGGCACAGCAGTCAATCCATCCACAGGATAGGATGATTAGCACTTAAGATGCAATTCTATGAATCTCTATCATTATTTTAATGATAGTTCATGTGCTAATTTTAACAGCTGCTTCTCTCAAGTTCTAGCTACAGGATTTTGCTAAAGATAAACTTTAACATTACAATTGAAATACATTGAGATCATACATGAAAAGAAAACATTGACACTGGCTACTCAGTGAACAGTTAAGATTTGGGGATTGGGCCTTTTAAAAACATTCTAGATGAACAGGCTAAAATCAGGAAATAAATTGTGATATCAATACTGGCATAAAATCCAGTTAAACATGAAACCAAAGCATTTAAACACTGAAAAAGCTTATAGAGCTATGCTCCCTGTTCAAATCCATGTTTTTCCCTAGGAAATGACAACACAGTTAATTCCAATTATGAGACACTACACCTAAAAATGAAGCAATAAAGTCCCTGGCTAAAATACATCTTTGCTTTAATTGGCCTCAAAAATGCCCCCAAAATATCAGATCATCTGACCTGTCACTAAAGTTTTACAAAAATAACAATTACTCTCTTCTTTCTTCAGCAACATTGTGCAAGGAAAATAGTTTGACATCTGTAAAATATATGTTTAAGTTTATCAACCAATTTGCATTTACCAAGAATTTATCAAGGGAAAGCTAATCTGAAGAAATTAAATTTTATGTGATCTTCACAAATTGCAACCTATGCTCACTTACAGCTCTTGCAGGAACAAATTCAGTTAATCTAGGTTCAATTCACCACAGCCTGATGGCTGGCACTGGCCTGGCTCTGCTCGTCACAGAGCATTTCCCTGCTGTCAGAAACCGCTGCTGGAAACAGTCAGTGAAAAGGAGAAATGATCCTGCAGGCAATTACATGTGTCCTCCCAGAAGAGTTTCAAATAGGAGAGAGATCTTGAACTACATTGAAATAGAAGACCCCACACAGAACAAAGTACAGCTACATGGTGACCCATGTTTCATCTGGACTGCTCCATTTGATGCTGTTTGGAGATTATTGATGTTTTTAATGTGTGTGGCCATGTAAGACCATGCAAGAAATCAAGGTTTGGCTTACTGGAACTAGAATTCTAACTGCCATCCAGAAGCACTGTTTTCCCTCCATGGCAGGAGACATCATCCCCCACCTCCCCCCCAGCCCCACAGCAGGCACACTTTCTATTACAGCTATTTTATACATTCACTAAAACAGGCAGAAACTTGCAAGGCTGTGAGAGCAAGCTGACAATCTGAAAGCAGATGATTTCTGCTGCTAAGAATGATTTAGGGAAAAAAAAAAAAAAGTTATTTTAAAACTGTCCTGCTAAAGCTAACAGAGATAACTACATCTCTGATTTCCCCTCAGTCTCCTCATATATGGTTCTCATTAGTCTGCCTTCGCCTTTGGCATCTAGCTACCTCTCCCCAAGAACAAGAGCATGAAAGGGGGAGAGACTGTCCCTGTTCCCTGTGTTGGCTTCCGAATGCAGCACCCGCACTAACCATGCTGGTCACTATTCACACTAGACCGACCAAGTCATAAAATCAAATTTAGTAAACTTGCTGTAAAGTAAATTTCAACAAGATGGTGTTCATGGATCTGGATTATTTGATCTTTAACTGGACCAACTATGTCTATCATATTTCTCCTCTCTTCATCTACCACAGCCTTCCCAGCAAGCAACAGACACAAGTCTAACCTGAACACAGACCCAGGGAAGTGGTGCATAAGCCAGCGTGCCAACTGGCTACAAATGTAGAAATCTGGCCAATAGCAGAGCTAAACTTTGACAGCCAAACTGCTAACCACCACTGTCTCAGCTATCTGCTGATGCAGCCCTGTCAGGAGAGGCTGTGAACATCATAGTGAGCACTGTACTTCTTGCTGCTCATCAGCTCTGCAGTTGGGGGAGGACCTGAGCCAAGTCTGCCTGGATATGGGACCAAGAGATTCGGATGTAGGAAAAGGAGGACAAATACTATTGCAGTGTCTTCAGACAAAAAGATTTTACGTCTCAGATCATCCAAGGCCAGGCTCTGTTCTTGACCTGAGGTAAAATACAGAAGGGAAGGTGCTAAAAAATGATGACTGGTGGCATTGGAGTCAATCTGCTAATTTCTCTATTGGCTTTCAACTAAACCATTCAGTTCAAAGCTTCCTCTTGCTTTGACTGTAGGGCCCAACTATATGTTTCCATGGTTAACTGAAAAGAGGTTGGAGCTTTCTTCAGAATAGTAATAGCACAACACCCCAGAGGAAACAAAATCAGAAAGCCTTCAGCTACTCACACTGTTACAGACAGACTCTTCCCACTTTCTTCGGCTTCCTCTCCTCCTTTCTCCTATGCAGCAGTCTCCACACTTAAACCCCATCCCCCCCACCCCTAAGCACCATAATTACAGATACAGCCTTTTCACGTGCTATGAGGTTTCAAATAGCAGACACAGGTCACCTCCTCAGTCCCCCAGACACAGGGCCCAGAGACGTTCAGCTCTGCCCCACAACAGAGGTGGCCACTCGCCAGACTTACTCCTCACCCTGATGAGGATTGCCTGAGCACATGCTCCAAAAGGCTGCACTGATCCTTCCAACTCAGGGAGCATCAGAGCTTCACAATCAAAGCAAGGAAGGCATACTACAGAATACAGCAGGCAAGGAGTAAAGGGACCGTCACTTTTTTCATGAAAAAAAGTTCATTCATTCCAACTGCCTTCTCTGAAGCAAAACAAAATTAAACTGCCACAATGTTCAGAGCTGCAGGCTCCAGCCTTGGCTAAAGTCACTGTTTCTGAGTGCACGGAGGTTGCCAGAGCCAGTGTTAACTCAGGTCCAGGAGAAACAATATGATCATGAAGAGATACAGCTGATTTTGCACTACACTGGACAGGTCTGTACCATGCAGTGCACAATGGTGCCTCCCATGGCACGTGGGTCTTGGTAAGCTCAGAGCATGCTGAGCCCCTGAGCTCTCACTGCAGTGTATTACTGGTGGGGGGTTGGACCAGATGATCTCCAGAGGTCCCTTCCAACCACTATCATTCTGTGATTACACAATCAAAAGCATTGACAGGCAGCAATTTAGGCTTTTGTGGTTCCCTCTTCCTCATTTTCTGTTTATCTATTATCTAATAGTTTATCTATTGAGGTTAGCCTCAACTCTTCCAATCAACGATTGCATCTCTGTTAGAGCCCTACACTGGGCCATCTTTCTTTCCCCTCTTCTCCATCCTGATCAACCATACTACTCCTGTCTACAACAGGCCATAGACAGAAAGGTTCAAAGACATTCAGTCACACAATGTAACTATTCCTGAAATTGAAAATTATGATGGAAACACATTAGTTGCTGGTATTTGCTTGAGAGGAAAGCCTGTCAGACATAGGAATTTTTTTTTGGTGAGGACCTTCTTTAAGAGACTAGACAAAGCATTCAAAGTTAACAGCACAGCTTCAGAATTTGTAGTAATTAGGGAATTTTAATAAAAAACTCCCTGAGGTTGGACATTACCATCCACTCACATAGAATGCAGACCTCCATAGGATTGTTTAGCACTTTCATGGAAAAGATTTTGCTACAGAAGAAAATGCAGTTTGTGTAAACCAAATCTTGTGAAGTAACAGCTAAGATACAACCTGCCCATTCTGGGCACGGCGAGTACAAAATGCAGTGGTCAGCCATTTTGAGCAAAGATTTGTGCCTTTAACTAGGATAAAATCATTGAAACTGGTTTGGTCCACAGGGCAACAGGCAAAGGCAGGACATCTGTACCTGACTACTTTCCCCCCAGTGCTGCTCCCATGGGAAGCTGTGGGCACTCCTGGTGAAGGTCTGGGCTGCAGCGCCTCTGGTGTTATATGTCACCTCTGATAGAAGCCCAGTGGTTTTTCACCCCCTACTTAGACAAATGTCTGGCATCTGGACAAAAGCCAGCTGGTGTGGGTCCAGCTCGGATAAGCTAGAACTCTCGGCCAGCTCAGGGATGCACTGGAATGAATATCCAAATGCAACATCTGTTCCCTATTGCACATCCTCCCAAATTGCCATTGATCTTGAAACATTATTAGGCTTCCCTTAGGTCCAAGATTAACCAAGCAAACAGATGGTGTTAGCAACCCTCAAAGGCAGAAGGGTTTGGTTCTGTGAGACATTGCCCATCTTCTTAAGTAAAAAGCTGATAACCTAGATGCCCTTCAACTCAGCAGAAGGGGAGTCAACCTTGCAAGAATTAGGTCAGTCGGGATGACAAAAATAATACCAAAAAGGAGAATGGCTAGAGAGAAAAAATGAATACTCATCTAGCACAAAATTAAAGATTTGGGAAACAGATTTATTTTAAATTCCTAAAGATGTGAAGAGAAGATATTGTGTCTGCATGAGAACTAAAAACCTGTGGCTAGACAGGAGAGGTCAGAACAATGAATGTATAGTGAGAAATTTAAGCCGATAATAATCATAATAAAAATATTGGGGTGAGAAGAAAAAGCATGGTTAGATAACCAAAAGGAGTAATCAGAGCTTTTGTTGAAAAGGAAGCGTGAGTGAGAGCAGGTTAGTGTATGATACACCATCTAGAAATGCTGTTCCTTGTTTATGAGCCATGGATATTTCATTGATATGAGAGAAAATGGTAGTTGATGGTGATGAACAGAAACCACAGACTGTCAGCTATCAAGAGAAGCTGTAAGAGATTAAAGGATTCAAGAAAAAGTCTGTGATTAGCAGAAATGAAAACCAACAAAATCTCCATGCAGTATTTTAAGAAGAAGAATTACAATTGTCATATGGCTCACAAGTATAATGCCAAGTATAACAATTTCTTCCATAGGTGAGAAAGTGCTGGATGACATAATATATCATGTTAATTACAACAGTATCTTTCTAACCTAACAGAAACTTAGAATGATGTTAAACTATGTTAGCAAGACAGGCAGTTCAGTGTCAGCAGGTCTAGAAGGCTTTGATTCAACAGATAAGCCAAAAAGCTCTCTGGATCATTAATAATGATTTTCATTAAGAGTTTTGTCATAATGCCAGTTTTCCATTAATAAACATTTTTTTATAGTTAAGATCAGTATTTATCTACAGGCTGCTCAAATTTAAATAGGATTAATTGCTTAATTTAGGGAAATAGAAGGCTTGTGTTACACAAGTCATACTACAGGATCACTCTAGACTTTTTTTTGGTTTATGTCCTTGGCTGGTACATTGAAGATAACCACAGCAAACAGTGATTAACAGCAAGATTAACTGGATTCAGGTGACCAGTTCCACAGATACACATTATGTATGACCGACAAAAAGAAATTAAAAGGGACACAGAGGTAACCATCACTGTTGAACTGCAGCATGCAGAAAGCCACTCATGGGCAATGGTGCCATGAGGGAATTGCCCGAGGCCACAGAACAGACCCTGAAGAGCTAAGAAGGTTACCTGAAGGTGAAGCAGGAGCCCTGATGCATTGGGCAAGAGGCCAGCTGCACTGTGGCCAGTTTCCTACACGTTACGAGCTTCCCGTAAACAATTTGATTTGGCCAGAATGGTGTTTGAGAGTTATCAGGGGTTTACCAAATGCCTGTGTGAAAGGGATATCCATCTCAGTTTGGGAAAGCATGGGCTGTGTGGTCAGCCAGGAACACCTCAGTGAGCAAAGACACTAATTAGTAATAGGTGCACAAAGAGTACTACAGATGAAGAGTCTACAGAGGCTGCCCCCAGACACTCCTATAAAATTCCAAACTAACTATGGGAGAAGACCCATCCTAAAGCAGTTCATATTTAAGGACAGGACCTTTACGACCATGAAAGTCCACACACTGTCCTGGAAGGCAGACACACAATAAAGGAACTGGTGCTGTATTTTGCTATCTCTGCCATGCTTACCTCCGTAAAAGCAGACACAGGGCTGTGCAGCCTGCTGTGGGCCACAAACGAACATGTGTGTAATTCTCAGGTAATACATGAAGTGTTATTATTACATGAAGAAGCAGGTTTCACTTCTGAAAACACTAGGAAGAGGCTGTAAGAAGCCACCGCTGGGAACAGACAGTGTCCCTGGGGGAGAGGAACAGAGCATGGGTCTAGTCACCAGCAAATGCAAGAGAACACTTTCTTGTCGCCTGGGAGACAGAACTATCAATTTCCCTCAACCTGCTCTCAATACAAAGGGAGGTGAATGCCTTCTCCTGCATCTTTCAGGAAAAGGCAGGGCAAGGCAGAAGGTCCATCTTCTCTAGTGCTTGAAAACGACTAACAGTCTATCCGACCAAGGTTGCACAACCTCATGTGTATGCAGGAATGTGTTTCCCTTCCACTACAAAATTGAACAACTGCTGGTACAACTGCTTCAAACCGAAGCTCTTGGAGAGGCCACAGCACAGTTCTCTGATATTTTCCCTCGAGTTTCTCAGCTGTTTCAATTTCTAGCAGGAGTTGTCTGAAGTAGCCCAACTCCAGGCATGCACAACAAAGATACATGGAAGAGGTGTGTACAAAAAAACCTATGCACTAAAGCTTGATACACAGCTCTTTATTTCTCTTTCAGGAAATGTACTTCTGTAGGTGATAGGAATTTCCTGGTGCTTGTAGGAACATAATGAAATATTTATGACACTTTCCCTTCTTTTAACTGCAAAAAAATAAAACAATCCACATCACCTTCCAAGGATGCCCTACCTTCATGTCATACCTTGAAGTTAATAATGAAAACTTGGAGTTTGACATGGGATTTGAATTCTGGAACACGAGGTGGCAGATGAAAACTAATTACAAATGGGCAAAACCACAGAAATTCCATCACCTGCAAGGTAACTCACTGGCCTTCACCAACGACATACAGCTGGCAGGCAGCAGAGAGCGAATTGATATGTGATGGCACTTTTTTTTTAAATTAAAGATTTTCACCTGTTCTCAATTGCAGAATACTTGACAAGCGCACACAGGCATGAACAATTACATAAGAACAGGAAAACAGAACAGACAGGAAAATATATCTGAAGTGTACCCAGTAATAGCTTCATTTGCTTGTTCCCCAGGGTCATCTGAACTGTTTTCTGCACAGAGGCTGTTAAACAGGAAAACTATTTATTGGAAAGCTAATACAGCATGGTTAGAAGCACTTCATGTGAGCTGTCTAGGTACACAACAATCTCTGTTTACCAGAAGAGAAATTGTGTCAACCTAATCAAACAGCTGGAATAAACCTATTAATTCCAGTAGGAACAGTGAAGAGGTTAATCAAGGCAAGCCATCCCTGCCTTACACACTGCAGTTCTCAGGACCCCCTCACAGGCAGGCAGAACTCCAGTGAAGGCAGAGAAGGAAGCATCCACTTCAGAATCTCCACATCTAACTTTTTTTTTTTAAGTAAAAAGCTCCAAAATATTTTGAAAGAAAAAAGATCTAATTCTGAAAATGCTGAAACACTGGAGCATCTGGGGAAATCATCTTTCTTCTTCAGTTAAAACTACTGGCAATAATCATCCTTGAAAATGCAAATACTTCTTATCCCTATCTAACTCTGCTTCTCAGCAAATTCATGACTTGTCAAAAAATGAATTTTCCCAGCTTTATTCATGAAGCTGGAGGTAATTATCACTTTTTTCAGCTGATATAAGACTGAATGTGTTGCTAATCAAGCCAGTGGGAATTAGAAGAGGTACAAAGCAGTTTGCACAACTCTCACAATTATTCCAGTGAATTGTAAATTAGATTAGAGCATCAATTGCAGTAGTAGCAACATAATCCCTCTCTAAACCTAAATGGAACAAAGAAATCACACATGACAGATAAACTATCAAAGTAAAATAAAAAAATACCTCTCTTTCATCAACAAACAAGGGCCACATCTTGCAATCCCATTCCAAATCTGACAGCACAATGTTCTAACCCATGCTAACATGGGTGACATGATTGGGTGAGTGGTGGTTTAGTTTTGTCATTTTATGTCTGTTTTTAAGCAATCTGACCTCATCCATTTAAATGTCATAGTTGGCTAAGTTGATATTTTCCAACATTTGTAGCTATACCCAGATGGCTAATTTTAAATGATTGCTGTTACTACGTGCATCTGAGGCATTGTTTTCCCAAATGCCCAGTATCAGGGATGCCCAAAAAAATGAGCTGCAAGCACTCATGCTGTGTAATAGCTTGATTAATACTCTGGAGATGGAGAGATTATTTTACACCCAAGAAGGACATTTGCTAACTCTGAAAGGTGCAAAAGTACTACTTTTTTTTTTCCCTAAGAAAACATAATTTCACTTTTATTGATTCATCACTGCTGCAAATGAAAACAAATAGCTAAAATTTTTTCAGCTAGAAGAAATTACAATATATTCAATAAATATATTTATAAATAACATACATATATTTCCTCTTCTTTTTGCTGGGTTTTCGCTTATTACAGTATTTTGACATTATTGCTATTAGGCATTACAGTCATGGTCACAAATGTACACACCGTAGATGGTTTTGCATTAATAATGGAAAGCCAAGTGACACATTCACATATTGGATTCTGTGACTGTTGTGTTGACTTGCTTACAGTGGGCAAAAGCATCCCCCTGCTATTCCAATAATGGGCAGAAGGTTGTTCTAACAGTCTTTGACTATTCTATCTGTTTGTGGCTACTAAGAGGTCAAGGAGACAATTTTGCACCCACGAACATAGAACTTTTCAATGTACAATTGTTGTGGTACACAATTTAATGCAACTTTTTTTTTCTTTTGCAGAACCATTTGGGTTTGTCTTCTCTTGAAATTATTATGCATTAATAAAATACATCACATTGAAAACTATAACGGTCTAATAACTTTAGAGACCAACTCCTTTTAAAGAAGTTAGAGAGCAATGAGTTTAAAAAAGCTTCTACAAAGCCAGGATCCCTTTTCCACTGAAAAATCTCAAAATCTACCACAACCATAAAACTGTAACATCATGGATAATATTTCCAAATAAACTAATTGAGGAATTTCATAATTGAGCCTAGTACTTAAACATACCAAGTCAGTGAGATTTAAGCAAGCCTATAAAGGTAAGTTTTGTGCACTTAAATGCTATCCTGAGTTGAAGAGGGAGGTCTAAATTCAGTATATAAATATTAACTGTAATATATTACAGCAAAATTATTTCAGAAACATTCCACAGAAATACCTCTATGCTTCATTATGCAAATATATACTCAGAAGTGCCTTGCAGGGATTCCCAAACTGGCAAGGATACAATTTCTATTATACCTCATTCCAGACAGCATGTCGGCAGCTAAATTTCCACACAACATTTAAGAGGAAGAAAAACAACAACAAACTTCAAACCTTTGAGAGATGCAGTTTGCATCTGCCATGTTCTATAAAGACAAATGCCAACGGAAACCACATTTCATTTTATTGTGCCACAGACTGTGAAATATCTGCAATAAGATTCAAAACAGCCTAAGGGATAATTCAACGTTGACATACACTGAGGCATCATAATGACCTTTAGGTCTTCAGATTCCCATAATGTGCCCCTAAAAATCCTTGCTCAGCTGCCACCAGCTTCTGAAGGCATGGCACACTTCCACGGAGAGAGCAAACCATAACTTCCATGTCAAATGAAGTTCTATAATATGTGAAAGGACAGTTTTTGCACCTTGTTTTTGACAAGGGAAAGCATCTGGAAGCATTTGATCAGAACTCAAAAATGAGGAACCCCTCTGCCTAAATAAGTCTACCATATCTCTGGTTTATGCAGAGATTGTAGTTTTGGGTTTTTTTTTCCTGCCTGGAAATTTAATTAAAACAGACCTTAAAGGTGTTTAAGAAAACCATTTATCATTGATTGGACAAATTGCATACTAGAGGAAATATGACCCCCTGCTACAGTAGTGTTTCAAGAGACAGGACACAAATCTGGTTTTATTTGCAATCTCTTTCATGTGGAACAGTGAAATATTCCCAGAAGGAGAAGCCAAGAAGCCCCTTCCCCAGGAAGACAAGTTTCTAGAAACAGCAAGGTTGCAATTTCTCTACTGCAATTGCCTCTACTGTTACCGTAAGAAAAAGAGTAAGTACTATTGCAGCCAAGCTTGAAATGCTGTGGCTCAGGGACTTCTTTCATGATGTGGAGGCTATAGGCTTGAGTCCTCTATGGTTGAAGAATCCCCACATACTGGGGAAATGGACTATCATGTGGGGGCACACAGAGAGATTTTCAAAGAAAAGTGACTTCTTCCATTCCCTGTACCACTTCAGCTTTCTTAGAAAGGGTAGGGGCATGAACCTTCAGAAGAGAAATGCACACACTGTGGTGCTGGCGTGGAAAATACCATATTCCTGCAGACCCAAGAGAATCCAACTCACCTCACTCTGAACTAGCTAGTGGCCAATGTAAAGGTAAATGCAAGTTTGTGACAGCAAGACAGAAGCTCTTGCTTTCTTCTATGTCCACATGAGATCTCACCTTGTGACGATCAACTGTCCTTGTATGCTGTGTAGGGCACACGGGCATCTAACATGAGGTCTGTGTTCAGGCTCAAGCACACTAGAGATGCCCCTAGTTTCTTGGAATCAAGTGCAGATCTAGCACTAAATGACAAATATAACATTTTTTAAAGTAACATGGGCATTTCTTTCTATATCTCTCAGTGAGAAATGCTGTTACATTTCATTTGCCAGCTTTCAAATACTCCTTGTTAAAAGAAGTATTTACGTTCTAAAAACTTCTCCCTAGCATTTATCATATTTGATTCAGTAGTTCCTTCAAAAAGATACCTTTTAAAAAACTGTTCAGAGGTTTCAGATGTAGAGTTGCTAAACAATAGCAGTTACGTGTCTAAATCTTACACATGCTATGGATTTCTAATATTACATTTATCAGTCCAAATTGTTGTAAAACCACAACACTGTTAAAAAAGAGGACAGGCCAAGACTGAGAGGTTTTTTGTCACTCACAGAGCTGTCACCCTCAAATAAAAGCAAAAAGAAATCTGATGTACAACATAACCTAGCCTCCTGCAGTTCTGCAGGAGACAGAAGTGTGAAACTTAAGCTCTTCTGACAAGATTTGGAAAAACTGAATTCATAAAACTTACAGTAAAAAATATTACTATTTGTCTCAAAACAAATCCGCTTCAAGAAAGTCAGAAACACTAAAAATACAGAACATCTGCAAGTTGAGGTATGACTTACAGAAGCCCTTAACTGCAAACTAAATACTTTTGCCAAATTTTGCTATGATCTATATGCATGAGAATGCTTTCCATTGCTGGAATCTGAAGATGAAGTAGTGTTTGATTTGAGAGGCTGACAAATAAGACAGTTGCTGTCTAGTGCTCAGTACATGCTTCTGCAATAGCAACTCAAGAGTATAATGGGTGTTGTAAGTTTTTCAAGGTTCTTTCATTGCAGTTTAAATCTCATGGGACTGATTTTGCTTTTAACAAGTTTCCTATCTCTCAGGATGTACAGGAACACAAAGCACTATGTATTGTGCATGCCATATGTGTGTTTGTGTGTGTGTATATCCATCCATGAATACATGTTCACTTTCTAAAAATCCACATAAATACACAGGCTTTTAACAAATACAAAAGGTTGCTACAGTAGCGTGTAAGGAAAATGCTGCAAAGCCACTGAAAAGACAAAAGCAGAATGCGTAATGGAGTACTGCTTTTTCCTGCCAGTAATTACATTTGCATGAGAATGACTCCGACCACTATCATTTATCATTTCTGGCAATGGAAATCTACGGTTGTATGGTTACATATTCTATCCAATTGAGAAACTTACTGCAGCATTAGAGATGTTTGGTTTAGCTTATAACAGTATCTCTGAGAAGTCTTCAAGAAATATGAGCACATGCAGCTACATCTCTTGCAGCACTTCATAATTTACCAGGCACATAAGATTGACAGGCAATAATGATGCAACTGGCTGCCAGCCTAATCTCCATAATGACCTGCATTTTACAGTTGTTTAGATTTATCTGAGTCACACTATCACCATAATTATGACGAAACAAAGTGGGAATGACAGCAAAGATCTATTTTTTTTTAAGAAAAAAACAACCAAAAAACAATCCTATAACAACAAACTTCACCAAATGCACAACAAAGAAACCAAAAAGAAACCCTAAAATTTATCATTCAAAAACAAGAGTCTCAATGCTCATTTTAATGTGATTTTTTCCAGTCAGTTTTACTATTTATATTAAGATGGAAGTTGCAGCAGGATTTTCATTGGGGTGCATTTTACCCAAATACTTTACAGATACTTGGAGAATCAAACTCTGCAAGACTAATTAACATGCACAAAATTCAGGTAAAATTATTCATATCAAAATAACTTTTAAAAGAATTAACACATGAAAACATATTGGATGGCTCATCCTAATACACCAAAGATAATTGCAACAGACTTAAGAAAGAAAACTCATTAAAAAACAAATATAAACCAGAACATGATCTTGTTTGAAATCTTTAATCTCCATCTTTGAAACTTTTCCTCATCCTGAGGAATTTGACTTCCTTCTAAGGCTGGGAATTATTTAACCTCCAATGAGAGCATCACCTGAATGCCTTATATATACCACTTATGGCACAGCAAAAACTCCTGCGTGAAATGTCACCATTTTGTATTTTATCATTTAATAAGTTCCTTCAAAACAAATGCAGTAGCCAACCCGTGCCAAAGCACTACTTGTGCATGTACAGAAACAGTAAGTATTTTATTATGTCCTTGCAAACTTGGGAGGCACAGAAGTAGGAAAGACATTCCACTGTCAACTCCTACATCAAGATCCAGGCTTAGACTGATCGCCTTAGTACTTCACCTACTACATTGTTCATTCTGAGGCTAAAGCTGAGGAGGCTTAAACCAACTTTTTTCAAAGTTCTTTAATGGCTCTTGGGACTCATTTTGCCTTTAACAACTTTTATAACTCTCACGATGCTCAGAAATACACAACAGTTTCGTTCTTAGAAGCCTGTATCAAACTACACCGGTATCCAGCTTAGTATTTTTCATTTAACCTTGGTAAATACACCAAACAATGATGGTCAAGGGAGGCCGTGAAAATCTCTCAGACTGGTTCTTTCTGGGAAGACTGACTTGCCAGTCATCTTTCAGCCAAAATTCTTCTATGATTCCCTTTCCACCTCAGTGCCTGATTTTAAGGTAACAGAAGAAAGGTCAATGTAACCTCCAAATAGAACACACAAGCATCCCTTAACATGACATGCTTCCCATCTTTCAGATTTTATAAAAATATGGTTGATGTTTCCCACTAAATGTGAGTTCTTACAGAATTTTGGTTTGCAACACTAAGAAACAAAACTATTTCAGCAAATAACTGGTGATAAATCGTGATCACCTGTCAGAATTTATCTTCAATTCTGTGAAAAGGTTTTCAATACTATCCAAAGTGAAAATATACATTTTAACATGCAGATGAAGAAAGTAGAATAGCATAGGTTTTTTTCCCAGCAAGAAACTAGATTTGCAGGTTTTAAAATACTAAATGATTGCTTCTTTTTATAAAGTTATTTACAAAACTACACAAAATACAGGTATATCCAGCATTATTTTTCAATTGGTTTTATTTACCACTATTTCTTTGAAATAAATCCCAAAGTGTTTCAATTGATGGGATGCATCTTATACAGAGGGGAAACACTTATGATGAATTCTTTCTAAGATGGATCAGACCTTACAAAAAAGCTGAGCATACTCCAAACTACAAAAAAAAGAGCTTTGTTCTAAAAAAAAAGAAAGACAAATGGACAAACAGAGAAGCTATTGTACAGAAGTGACAGGTACAAAAGGAAGAGAAGCACACAGAAACAGCACTCTATTAAGATGACACAGCTGCCTGCTTTTAGAAATGGTGACACTACTAACATGGTGTGGTTTAATGCAGTGTATCTTTCCTGTCATCCTAATTTCCAGTTATGTCCCTTTTTGTATCTGTCCTTAAAAAGATTATTGCAGCAATTTGTTAGTTGTAGTCACTGTTCTTTCAGCTCTTGGCTTAAGTATGCTACAGAATTCACAGTGTTAGGATATGGTAGGAACCGCGTACTGAGCAGAGGGTTAGGAGCAGCAAATAAATGAAATACACAGTTTAAAGTTGTGGGGTGACACAAGGACAACTGCATATACCCCCCAGGAAAGCAACACTATTCTCAAGTACTTGATCGCTTAACAGAACTGTTAGCTTATATCACAACTTGACCAAAAGCACTAGAAATCCATACCAGCATGTAATAATGCATTTAGGAAAATAACGCGGCATTAATAGTTCAAAATACGACTTTAGGTCTACCCTCTGCCTAGGAAAAGATGTAACTTGAAACACCATTCTTCTGAATGATATATGCCAACAAGGAACTTTGACATTTCTATATGTAACATGAATTATTCAGCATACCTGTGAAAATGACATTATTTTATACTGGGTGATGTGTGGATACTGAGTGGCTATTGCCTACTGAAGCAAGACTTTTAATTCCTGAAACAATTTATCTTCACAAATCTGGAGACACCAACATCATCTCAGTTAAGATCTGTCATTCAAAGTCCCTCGCCTTTACAGCTTCTTGATGTCAAATGCTATGGTGTAAATCCTGAAAGCCCCACAGGCAGTAGGTGGGAAATAAAGTGCCGAAGTTTCACACTCAAGTCCTGATGCGAAATCATGGCACTCAAGCTCAAAAGTAAACTATCACAAAGCATGATAACATTACTACCCTAACCTTTATAAAACTATAAGAAAAAACAATTATAAAAAGGACAAGCATTAAATGATTTTCACATGTCCTGCCCTGGGCTGGGGTTTTATTCCTATCTTTGTCTAATACCACTGGACAGAGAATAAGAAGAGCTAGAAAACTGACTCAAGAGTCCCTGGGAACAGCTGAGGATGGGATCTTGACTTGACCACACCTGTTAAACATGTTTTCCTTCTATTTTCTCCAACACACAAGGCTTCACAGTTTGCACATGCAAACAGGAGCCACCCCTGCTCCTTAAGCCAGGGTTGTTTTGAGAAGCGAGAAAAAAAATACAGCAAAGTAATGAGTATGTGGTGTACACAGAAGCTGTTACCTTTTAACTTCATACATAACCACAATTGCCTTAAGGGACAAATATGAACCACTTTTACATTATAAAAATAGTATCTGCTAATTTGAGCTATATTCTGCGCAGCAAACTAGGAGATGAAATGCTGGCCTCTGTGAATGCTGGCATCTACACAAAAATCAAAGAAAACTCCTATTTTAAATGAATTATTGAAGTTACATTGCTTAAGTGTTTGTGAAATCAGTTACAGGACACATTTTACTCTCATGAGGTTCCCTCAAGTGGTAACGGAGCAGGTAATTTCCAAAAAACTTAAAAACTAAACAGAGATGATATCAGACACAGATTGGAGACTGGAGAACTCAACAGCCAAGTGCTAAAAGCTTACAAAACCCCAGCAGCTCTCTGTCAAGTGACTTGCCTGGAGTAGAGTGCAGCATCAAGTGATGTTCAATAGTCCCGATGCCACATAACTATGAGGAATTAAAACTATATCCAGATAAATCAGAGTATTCTTGCCCACCCCTGGAATGAAATACTGCCACCATCTTCTTAAACAAAACAGAGAGTTAAAATGGTCCAGTGTTATAAGAATGAATGCTTACAAAGTCAAACTTCAAGGATTCTCTCAGCATTTTCCACTCATAACATTTCCAATTTTCCTCAAAAATAAGAAAATTGGTTAAAAACAAGAACCAACTAAAAAAATATTGCAGAACATAACACTGATTAAAACTCACCCCCTCTCCCCACAAGAGATCTGTAAAATCAAGTTGGAAGAGTAGATAGTGAACTCTACAGAACATCATAAAATCAGCTGTGGATCTGTCCCCAAAAAGTGAATTTAGCTATTTTCTGTAATCAGAGAGTTTCAGTAAAAAACGTCATCAGAACAGAAGGATGAACTCTGCACAAATTCAATGCATAAATTGATGACCACCAATTCTCAATGGCTGCCCAAACTACTGCCTGTAAAAACGTTAACAATCCAAAATACAGCTACCTAAGACTGCAAGAGAATGTTCTGAATAAAAATATATGAAACAGCACAGCTGTTAGGGTTTGAAGACTTGACAGTTTAAGAGTTCATTCAGAAAGGCACCTGATAGGTATAGAGTAAAAAATGTATTTATATGCCTATATAACTATATAGATATAGAAATATTTGCCCAACTGGCAGCAGCAGTGTGAATAGCCTGCATTTTACTCCACAGTGTCTTCCACCCCTGAGAATACTGTATCACAGCGGTTTTAAGATGATTACTTGAGAAATGGTTGAAGCGATCATTTGCCAGAATATAAAACTAGAAATTAATTTATAGCAAACATTTCTCCAGTAGTTCACATTTTAACTAAAATAGCCAAGTCGCACAGCTAGTTGACAGATACCTGCCAGATCAGTATAATAAAGCTTTAAAGCATTATAAGCCATTGTTATAAAAAAACCTTTCTGCTTCTTGATCGATGTAACTATGTGTTAACAACTTAAAAAATTATTGAGGATATTTTAGCAAGTCTTAACAAATTATAAACAGATTTAGCTGTAACCTTTAATAACATGACATGCTAGAGAACAGAGAGGCATTAAAAGACCAAGGACTTTTAGTCCTTGGGACAAGGACATGAGGATAAGGTGTTTAAGTGACTGAGGATCATTTAAAGAATAAGATTATTGAATGCTATTCAAAAGCTGATGCACTTCTCCAGCTAAGGGTAGGTGATGAATCCTCATGTCTACACCATACTGCTCCTGCAGCATTACAGCTGGAAATGATCTAGGGATCATCAAGAGAAAGAGTCAGCCAATTACTACTCCTCAAACCACCAAGCTATGATTTTTTTACCTATCCCGAGTGCAGTAGATTTGACATAAGTTACAGAAATGTTCTTCCAAGATCAGCTGTTGGGTAGTTGCTTGAGCCCCAGTCTATCTCCACTGCAGATAATGAGACAGCTCTCCGGTCAACCCATTAATGAAGTTCAGCTGTTTTTCAAGGGAGAGTCCCTGACTCAAAATCCTTTCCAAGTCTTCCTGGCCCTTCTGTCCTTGCTGCTGGAAAGGCCACTGCTTTTTCTCCTGTTTTAGACAGTCCAGATCAAGACTTCCATCACAAAATCTTGCAGGAATTGTTTCAGACATGTTTGGTCCATGGCTTTCTACATATTTCTGGACTTTCGGTCAACTTCCGCAGACATGTGTCTCAGGAAAATGCTGAAACTCCTTGTATTTAGCTTCTAGTACCAAACCATCTCCCATGACATAGCTTTCCTTCTGGAGATCTGGGAGCTCATTTATGTCTGTTTGTTGTGGTTTTACACAATGCTTGAGCATCTCCTGAAGAGGGCCTGTACAAAGCTATCTCACATCCTTAGCTATTATTTGCAATGCTTCAAGGGATGTTTCTTTACTATATTTTCCAGATTCTTCTGGTGCCTCTGCAGTTTAAGGAAAATTTCTTCTTACTCTGTGCACCAAGTTTCTCTCTTAGCTGACATTTTATTGTCACAAAGGTGTGAGAACATACTTTTTTCACAAATGTCATATCACTTGTCCTGTCACTCCATCTCATATTTCTTACCATGGTTATCAGTAATTTTTATTTTTATCCCCCGCCCCCGCCAGTTGGTTGGGGAGATCTTATAAGTCTTTTCCAACTGCTGTGATTCCATGATCTGCACTGGCATATATACTTGCCAGTCAGACAAGTCATCACAGAAAAGATTGAGCTTTCATCTCACCAGGCTTTGCTTTTGCCTGCCTTTCTTACAAGCCATCCCATCTCAAGGTTCCACACCCAGCTAACAAGGCTCCTGAGCTTCCAGCACAACAGTGCTCCTCAGTTTTTTGTATTCTGAGCCTCACCAATGAGGGCCAGAGTTGGGGTCAAAGAACAGGGCCAGATGAGCTTGTCTCTGCTCTTTAACCCCTGCTTTACCACAGCAGCCTTGGCAAAAAATGCTACAGACCTAAAAGTGTTGGGAGACATGTAAGAAGAGACTGAATTTAAACACCAAACACAGGAAAACAAGAACTGACCATAGAAATATTTAATTACTTCAGGCCCTACTGTCTTTTTCACATGGAACACTGGTTTTGCTTGAAAAATAGTAATATCTAAATCATGGGGGTTTCTAGTATAGTAAGATGCTATTCCATGGGCAACAGATAAATTTAGCAGCATTCTGATTTTGTCTGCAGGTCTCTCATTAATACCATCCTAGTGGAAAAACAAATTCTGAAACAAACCTAGGATTCCCAACTATGAAAAAAAATAGCACCTGCAGTCAGTAGCTACATCTAAGCCATCAAATCAAATCTTTGTATTGAAGATGACCACTCTATCTGAGCATATTCCTGGATAAATAAAACTATCACAAGAACGACAGCTACTCCAGCACGTGCAACACCTATGTTGAGAAACTGAGGAAAATGGGCATGCTCCAGTGGCTTCCCAGGAGTCCTGCTCCATTAGTGCAGAGGAGGCTTAGGCAGCGCAGAGAGCTCATTCCCAAGGCAGTCCAGTGACTCCCATCTCATTACACAATGCTTCATCACTTCCTCCTAATAGCAGCGGTTCAGATTAGCCAGCAGCCTCGGTCCTGTCACGGCCATGATGCTGATCAAATATGGAGTAGCTCCAGCTATCACATATATAGTATAATAATTGTACATATATATATAGCTTTTTTAAAGCTTCACAATCAGACCCTTGACAGCTTTTCCTTATTAAAAGGATTCAGCAAATAATCTCTTTCTTATATGTGATACCTGGGGCAAGAATCTAATGTGGACTCAGATTTCCAGCTTTTGCACCTACAATTTTGGTTCTCCAAACTTTGTTTGAAGAGCTACACAGTATGCTTTCAACATCAAATCTGAGCCAGCAAGATCAGAAATGAAGAAATAGATTTGGATGTGCTCATTGGCACAAACACCACAATAAGGGCAGATGAAGAGAAGGAGGCAAAGAATAAAACCTTAATGTAGTTCACAATTCAAGGAGGTGGTATTAGATGAGCAAATGCTCCAGTAATATGCCAAATCCATTAGCAACTCCAAATCAGACAGACAGTCCCCCATGGATTCGTGTCACAAAACCTACATTTACAGGAAGACTATTCCCCTTTGCAGTAAAGGCTTACCAAGAATAAAAACCCTTGTAATGAAAACCATCAGAGAGAATAAATTACCATAAATTCTTTGTATTTCATCTGCGTGGATAATAATGTGCCTATGAGCTTCACGGTCTTCACATGAGAACATTCCTGAATAACCTGATGATACCCTGATTGCAAACAAGGATGAAGAAGCTTTAATCCAACCACATTCTTTCTCTCTCACTCACACATTCCATGTTTGCTGGTCTTCCTACTAAAGACAAAGTTTATCTTGAAACAGTAAGTCTCATTTTGTTTATCTTAACATACCTAATTAAAACCACCTTGACAGTATATACATATATATAAAGATGAGATTTTGAGACTCCTCCTTATTCATGATGTAATTTTCCAATACATAATTTAGATATCCACTTCATAAAATAGGTAGCAAGTATGTTTTCCAGACTACTCTCTTGAAGAAAGCACGTTAGCTATAATTTTCCAAGTCTTTAAGATGCTTATGAAGTGTACACAACTTTATTCATCTTTTGCTACATGCTGTAAAAACTTACCTTCTAAACTACTACTATGTTTTACCTATTTTACATTTATCATCCAAATTGGAAGAACAGTGATTATTTCTTTACTCTCATAACTTCAGATATCAAAGAAGAATCAGGAACTTGAGACTGACTATTCAAGCCTTCTGCTACACTCTTCCTCATATTACAGTATTTTTTAAAATTATAAACTATGCATTTAAAAATTCATCTATGCAGAGAGATCAAATTTCAATATTTTTGCATACAGATGTGCAAAAATACCGAGGCATCTGGTTGCAGTGAACATGACTCTTCTAGATTTTAGATTTATCTTACTCTTCTAAGGAAAATAAAATTTAGCATTATTGCTTCCAATATTGTGCAAATCTTTTATTGTAATAATTTGAGATTCAAGCTACTGCATTAGCTGTCATGTCTGGTTTCAGTGTGTGTATGTGTCTACATAGGCATAGACAAGTATATTTACACAAACACATATATTAACACATCTGCTAAGGCATAAGCTCCAGATATCACAGTATTTGATGTCTCAAAGACAAATGGTACAACACATAAGATAGAAAGATATTTTGTTCTTGGGTAAGTTACACAATGATCTTAGTTCAAATTACTGGTTTGTTTTTTTTTCTTCCTTCACAACTAATCACAATGAACCTCAAGTGTTAACAGAGTAAAAACAGTAGAACTAAATCATACTCTGATTCTCTAGCTTAGGCATATGATGAAAATTTGATCAACAAAGTTAACTAAAAAATCTAATTATTGATCAGCTTAAGAAAATAGGTAGAAAAACATATTGATAAAGAAAATCTGAAAATTCTTTCAGCTAACCATAAATCAGTCAAATGCCTGAAAACACAATGTTTTAAACAGGTTGCTAAACTTCATCTCTTTTGACATGCGTACACAATAATGTCCCCGTGGGACAGACTAGGGAAATTAAGAGGAACCACCATAAATACAAGCCATCTTCACTCTTTCTTATATCATCTCTCTGCTATTTCCTTTTTATGGTACCATGGATGGTGGCATTTGCTGTGAAAAGATCAGATCAAATGTCACTTCTTTCATTACTCTATGACTAATTATGATTAAATGGGGGGAACACTCATTACAGAAGTGTTTTGGGTTCTAAGTAATTCCTGAACAATACTCAAAGCAGAGAAACTTCCCATGTGTTGAATTAGCATGCAAGAGGACTCATAGCTGTGCTGAGTGCTACCTGTAGTGGGACAATGCACTGGAAATGGTAACTTTGGCCCTAATTTCTTCTTAGGCAGTTATCCATCAGCTTTCATCAATATCAAGACAATCAATTTGTAATGGGTATTTTAGCTATCAGGCTCCAAACTTTCACCAAAAGCAAAAAAAAAGAAACCAATCCAAGTGCTAATATAATTTTCACATACAATTTATTTTTTTTTAGTTCTTTCTTACTGACATAATAAAATTCTGTTATTTTAGAAGTGCAGACATAGAAGCTAT
Source organism: Chloroceryle aenea (assembly GCA_013399075.1). Taxonomy (NCBI): domain Eukaryota; kingdom Metazoa; phylum Chordata; class Aves; order Coraciiformes; family Cerylidae; genus Chloroceryle; species Chloroceryle aenea. Next base: position 49,905 of record VWZY01006467.1, read on the forward strand.
TATCAAAGCAACTTCAAAGTTACCTGTGCATAGCCCATGTCTGCTTCACCCACTTAAGTCACCCTTTATTTTGCTACGCAGGACATTTAAACCCTTGACAAACTGAACTTGTGCCTCAGCACTTCAACCTGCAGTTCTCAAACTGTTGAAGCACGTACAGACATGACATTAAATCACTTCAAACGGTACATAGCCCATGTGGCTAATGCCTATTCAAGAACGTCCAACCCGCCCTACTGCCCAATGGCAGAAATCAGCAAGAAGTTTGGAAGTTGGTTCCCTAATCCATGAAAAAGAAATAACCTGGATTCACTACTGCTTTTGTGCCCTCCTCTACCCGGCTACTTATTCGCAAAAGTAGAGACACTTCTTTTACAGCCATGACAAAAAACAACAGCAAAACACACAGCAGGCCCCAAATATGCATTGAAAGTCAAACTGACTTGGCTAAAACTGTTGACTACCATTAGACTTATGGCTAAATTGAGATCTGAAATATTGAGGACAGCTGCAAAGCTCAGTCAGTACTGAGTACATCACATCCCAGCCCAACCACTCCAAGCTCTCAGTCTGGATAAATTGTGAGGATGTGAATCCCATGAAGAGTAGAGAAAGAGTATTCCCATAAGAGCAGAGAGAGATTATTCCTGTTTCTTTAGGGACTAAGTGAAAATTGGATGAAGATTTTCTTTTATGTTGGACAAAGGAGATCTCCACACACTGCGCTACTGCCACAGATGCAACAAAAGAGAAGGCAGCCTTTCTCCCTGGGGCTAAAGTTACTACCACAGTGCAGCTGTCAGCCAACACAGAGCAGCTGCTGTTCAATATTACATAGCATATGCGCATACATAGTGGCTCTAACTCATGTTTGCAGGAACTCCTGCTGCTAGTGGTTTGGTGGCCTTGCCTGAACCATCCTGGCATGGTCCACAGCAGCAGCGTAGAAAAGTGAACTGTATTCTTCTATAAAAGATCTCTAGATCTTTCTCAGGCATAACCTACCCTCTCAAGTATTTCCTTCCTAAAGCCTCGCCTACCTTCCACTTGCTCCTGCAAGCATCTGGAAGGACTCTTGTTGCCTTGGAAGCTCTGTAACATCGAGTAAAAGTGGCCATCAGGACCATTTGTCACTGTGTTTTCACTCTGGAGCTGCGTAACAGAAACAAGATGCAACTGGAAAATCTTCTGGACTGCTGAACTTCCCAAGGAACTCCCTCACCACAAACTGCAGTCTCTGCATATTTTTGAAAGTAGTGAAATGAAACCTAACACAGAATCCCTTCCACTCCCCCCCTCCCCCATTCCTTATATTCTTTGAGAAAACAGCTATTAATTACAAAGTTTACATTAGGTTCTCTTTGAAGCATACGAATTCTTTTTACTTGCAACAATTTTTTGGATTTTTTTTGTCTGATAAAAAAAGAACTGCTTATACTACATATTTGCTCAGGTTGTCATGCTTTCTCTCAAATCCTAACCATTTTTAGCTCAACGGTACAATAACACTTAGGTTCAGCAAAAGGGAGTCCTGATCTACAGGTGCTATAACCATATCAAAATATCTTAGGTCTACAGAAGTTTATGTCCAGGTACATAAGCATGTTAATAAAGGACTAAGAACATTCACCCTATCACTGGAAAGCTTAAAATATTCAAAAGTTGCCCTCCTTTTGAGTGTAAGGAAGAAGGTAATGACATATACACTTAAGCCTCGTAATGTGGTAGGAAATTCTATCTTTGCTATTCCTGCCTGGCTTGTGGTATAACTGAGAACCACATGCCCACAGTATCTGCAAATCTGCACTGGTCTCTGACAGGTCACAACACATGCTGGATGCCCCAGAAAAAAAATGCAAATGCTGGAAACAATTTCTTTTGCTAGACAGGACTGTCAATTTCTAGTTCATTAAAAGCATAAATGTTTCCTTGAGAGTACTGCGGATTTAAACTGCATTTTATTGGTGACATTTACCAATGCAATATGGTAATTCAGTCACTTGAATAGCTGGTATTTCTTTGCAAAATATCCTTCTCTATTCACCACTGAGAAGCTATGGCAGAGTAAGACTGTTACATGAGATGTTATTTCCAGTAACACTTTTTCCCCCATTAAATGATGCCTAGCGTTGGCATTTTCATAATCAGTCCAGTCCGGAGTAATTTTATTGCCCCAAGACACTTTCAGGGGAGCTTCCTTTTCTACTAAAAACATCATTCCCAACAGCATTAATACAAAACCACAGGTGAACAGTTCAAGTGACAAAATACAGAGGCTGCAGTGGAGACTTACAAAATACTTACCCTCTCTCTGTAGTAACAATAACAACTTTCCGGGCTGAAGTTTTCTTTTAGCCTTCACCCAGGCCTGAACAATTTAAGTCTTAAAATGTTCATTAGAGGAATGATGCTCTAAAGCAAACTCTCAAAATAAGACAAAAAGGACAAGCATCTTTAAAACTTAATGCACTCACAAGAATGAGGGAACGTCACGGTACCTGTGGTAACTCAATGTGATAATGCAGAAGGTCATAATCATTCATATTCCTAATAAATGTAGAAGATTTTATGACAACATTATTAATTACTTACATCATCAACATTTTCCCTTGAGGAAAATAAAATGTTATGAAAAAGTTTCTTTTTGCTCACAACTCACATGAGCTCACCTATTTGGCATCATCTTCAAGCAGGGCAGTCCTCCCTGCATGTCCGCTCAGCAGCCCTCTCCCTCAGTCAGCAAATCTGCCATGGGGAATGCAGGTAGGGCTGCAGAAATGAGGTTACCTTTCCTCAGTTGTCTTCCAGTTGTTCAGAGAAATACTGTAACCTATGCTGACAGAGAGACTTGGCTGGTTAGGAGCTGTGCCTATAGTGGGACTTTCTGCTGGCACAAAGATGCCAGCACCACTGCAGTGGTGGAGAATAAAATGCAGATAGAAGCACTATTCCCAGGAGTCACGCTGGGAAACAGATTAAGCTGTAAAAATGCAGAAATCTGCCTAAAAAGGGGGGTATGCTCTCATTCCTGTTCCAGGGAGTATCTCAGATTTAGCACATCCCCAGACTAAGTATTTATAAAGCACAGGAGAAAGCGAGTTCATCTTTCCCTATTGAACCTGGGCACACGAGGAACAAGAGCCCATTACCACTTGAAGCACTACCCCGTAACACATTTCTAAAATGTATAGGTAAGTACTAATAAATAATCATAGATTTTAACTTCATATGGGATAAAACATTTTCATAAAATGACCATTCTTTAACCTCTACTGTTTGACCCTCGGCAGCTCAGGCTCCTCACATTGCATGTGCATTTTCAGCAGCAGAGGCTGTGCTCTCAGAGAGCCATGTCTGCTTCACCTTCAGCTTCTCTCACATCCCCCTCATCTCTCTTCTTCTCCCTCTTTGCTCTGCAAAGCTCCCGGTAGCATTGCATCTCATCCTTCTGCTTCTTGTTTCCCCAGTTGCAGCTCAGCTCTCCTTGGCTCACCACGAGTGCATCCCCAGTCCACCAGAGCACTAGGGCCCATTGGCCCCACCAACTGACTGCATTTTGCAGCTCAAATGTCTTGCCTGAATTCATATTAAAACTGTCACCACTTATCAAAAAAATATATATATTTTTGAATAACTCCATTTAATCTTCAATACTTAGAAAGCCTACAAACTGCCATGTAATGATCTTGTTTTCATTTTCCTCAGAATGCTTTTGAGAGCATCCCCACCACACAGCTAGGGGACAAGGCAAAGTCCAAGACACTTGCTGAATTCCCGTGCAAGATGTTCAGCAGGAACTAGCCAAGCACTTCTATAATCCACCGTGCTCCTGCTGGGTGGAAAAACGCTCTTATGCAACTTAAGACGTTGCACATCTTACCTGTGCAACAGCTATCAGAGCTGCTCTATGTGATACCAGATAATAACATCTGATAGAGATCAGATAGCTAATGGCCACTTACCATCTCTTTATATGACTGTTTGCAGCTTTCTCTTCACACACAGGCACCTGCACACAATTATATCAGCTTGTCTAAACCAGAGATAATTTCTCTGCAGAACCATATAGGGCCGTACACCCATTCTCAGACCGTCAGGGCTGCAGCAATGCTCCTACTTTAAGCAGTTATGTGCTTGATATGGAAAGCATTTTTATGTCTTTCATTTCTGTCAGTTCCACACAGGTTGGTTAATATGCTGCTGTACTTTAGATCATCCTGAATAATTAATAAAGAGTTTGCCAGTTCTTGAATATATTAGCAGAGAAGAAATATTGCTTGAACTTATGAACTGAGATCAGCTTGCTGCAGGAGGGGAAAAAAACCCCAAAAAATTTCTCCTCCCTTCATTACTTCTTACAATAATACATTCAAAGAATTCTTTAGAACAATAACATAATATTGCAAACTACTAGTACTCATTAAATATAATAAATCTGTCTCTTTTGTTCTACACTTGCATGGTGCTAGAAAGCCTAAACTGCAATTACAAAAGGAACATCTTAAAAGTTAATCTCTCTCCCCCTCCTTCAGCGATCATAACACCAGCTTTTACCGTTCTGAAGTAATCTTAAGAACGCCTTTAGTCAGGATTGTTTTAAGTTCAGGTGAAAAATCCAGATGGGAAAAAGTCATGCACTCTTCTCTATGCTCTCATAGTCTCTGCCAACTTCAGTTAACTGTTCCTGACCAGTGATGCAGAAACAGGAGTGAGGAGGACAGGGTTGTATCCCGCACTGCCATGGACCAGCTGGGTGACATGGGGCAGGTCACAGTGAACTTTTTGCCTTCCTTTTATTTTTTCTCAATAATATTTTGTTGTTGCTCTTAATATAAAACAAACTAACAAACAAAAATCTAAGTCCAGGGACTGGAATTTAAAAATAAATAAATAAATAAGTTGTGTTTACTTCAGTACAAACACTAAGAGCAATGTCAAAACTCCTCTTGCTGACTGACTTGTCTACAGCTCTCCCCCATGGACCCTCTCCTGTCTTCTGATGATGTACATACTAATAACTGTTGTTGAGGAAGGGCTGCAATGCTGAAAGTGGTCCTGAAGTTTCCACATGATTAACAGAAAAGAAAGTTTTCAGATTTGGTTTCTATTCTTTATTCTTTTACTGCAGTTGGTTTACTAAGGCAGAAGAATCTTTTAGAAATACAATGGAAAAAAAAATAGGGGTGTGGACAATCTGGATAAACAGATGTTGTGTATGAAAAACCTCAGAGCATACTTCCAAAACCCCAACCAAATGCACAAAGCCAGCAAATCCATGCTGACTGCCTATTTATAGAACTTGTCAGCACACCTAATGAGTTTTCTGCATATTAAGAATTAATTTTAGAAAGACAGGGAACTAACTTATGTTCAAAAGTCCTTACAAATATAGTTACTTTTGACTTTTTACTTCATTTGAAGATGGCTGTCGACTCAGTTCTATTACACTGAACTTGTATTTTTATAAACAACATGACGACAAAAAAGGGCCACACCATCAGAATTGCTACTAAAATAATGTACTGGCTGGTAACTTTCCATCACAACCACGTCTGATTCTCTGGAACAGTGGAAAGTTTGCAGTAAGATACTACACAGCCTCGCTGTCAAGTCTCTAATACCATTTTAATTTCATGCTCGTAAAAAAATAAATAAATCTGTGTTTCTTCTCGTTGTAGCTGTTTGTGCACAAAACAACTACATCCAGCTACATTAAGAATTAATCCTTTGATGCTTTAGGCCCCTAACCAATTTTAGATAACTGATCATCTTGTAAACTGGAGTGCACCATCTTGCCTTTTAGGCTTGCTTTATCTCACTGTACTGGAAATATATTGGGAGCATAAAAATCCATGTCTGCAGAAAGGATCTGGATGCGCAGTAGGTGATAAATTATCCTGAAGATACACTATAAAGCTTTGAGGGGTGAAAGGCAGACCACTCAGCTCCTTATGCTGTGTGGTGTTTAACAGCAGTTGACATCTTTAGCAAAGTGCTCTTATTCTGTTTCCATTATAATAATATCCAGAATAACTTCACTGATCTGGGTATGTTAAAAAATGCATTCCTGCCTCTAACAGAGGCACACATTTCTGGAACCAACTTTGGAGTAGACACAGCTTCCTATAAGACCTGTTCTTGGGGCTAATAAAGGAAAAAAACGTGCATACATAAATTAACCACAGCCACAGCTCTGTAATGCACTGCTCGAAAGGCAATTTTTAAACTATGAAGTAGTTAATTTAGCTGTAAACCTGACCAGCTTACACATTTCAGCAACTTTTCACTATTGTACTACACTGTTACACTTAACATAATTATTGTAAAGTGTGCAATTACGATTTAGCACGTATGTTCAATATAAATGATTACCACAGGCTCTTCGGTATGCGCAGTGTACTGCTAAGTGCCCACGGTCTTACAGAAAAAAAACTGGGGGAAAAAGACCTAGTATTTCCCCACCACACAAAAAAACCCTCTACAGTACAAGCAGCTGTACAAAGAGTAGATTTGTTTTTGCGCTTACAGTTTCCAATGTAGCATTTCCTTATAGTCAGCTAGTCCAAATATGTTATCATTCTCTCCAAGCCCAGTACTTCTTACAGGGAGATCTATAAAAATGGCTACTACTTCAGATTCTTAATATAGCTTTTGGCTTACCTTGCTCTTTTGGGACAGGAAAGAGATAAAAAATTAAAAGAATATATAAAAATTTAAAAAACCTCTTCTCAGTGCAAATTTTAGTAGCTAATAAGGATAGAGAAGGTACCTTTTCTCGTTTCAGAACTGCTTAATCACTTTCAACAGTGCTTAAAATATATATACATACACATATATATTATTTCCAAATATATATAATCACAATTAAAAGGGGACCAAGCCAACAGTATTTCAGCTCAAAGTAAAAGCATGAGAGATTTATGCATGAAAGAAATCAAGCAACTACAGCACAAACTCCAATTATAAACATTTTAACTGCTGTTAAAAATAACGTGTAATTGAAAGATAGCACAGAAATAACACAGCAGTGTAGAAACAACACCCGGGTGTAAAAATCAGGAATGTCTTTTTGATTCTTAACTAGACTAGATCTAATTTCAAATCATGTCTCAGCATGCAAGAGAAAAGGTCTCATGCAGCATCCTTCTTGCAAATCACATCATCAAATGAACTAATACTTTTCTTCCACGGTGCCTTGTTAACTGACACGAGTACAGAGCTTCACCTAAGCCTGGTAATGTGCAATTTCATTACCAAAAACATACTAGCCTCCAAGTTAAAGACTCACAAAACTGAAGTGTAATACACATTAAGGGATCTATTATCATAGTATTTTAAATTTCACACATGAGTAATTATTGTACACTTATTGTTTGCCATATATTTTTCCCGAAGAGGGCGTAGCTGATACAGTGAAAATATGGAAGAATACTTGGTGTACAGCAGCCTCAGCTGAGGCCCTTGGACTGAGGGGTAATACAGCAATGGGAGGAGTAGACAGTCACATCAGAAGGACCAGGAGTGGAGAAAGGTTAGATCAGATGACCTTTTGAAGGTCTCTTCCAGCCCAAACCATCTGTGATTCTATGCCTTGTGTCCTATGATTGGCACAAGTTTGAGGGCAAAGGACGGAGAAAGAGAGCAACGTTCCCATCTGGAGATAACCCTGGAGTTGATGACAAGAGGTATGGGTGGTCATGCTGCAGGGTCTGACTCGTGGATATGAGAAGGAAGAGAAGCAATAGGTGACTGACCAGGTTTTGGAGAGCATGCCTGCAACTATATGGCATTTTTCCCCTTAAATTCACCCGGAAGACTTGAAGATTCTCCAAATGGAGATTTTTAAATGACAAACTAAGCATGCACAGCAATCCAAAGAGATGCAGCTCTGCTTTTTGCTTTGAAAGGTTAACATGACGCACAGGAAGAGGAGAGGGTAATTGTTATAAAAGACAATATTGCCTGAACAGCTCCCTGTTGGTAAGAATTGCTTCTAGAGAGTTTCCAGTTGCCCAGAGGGGGCATTTCCATTTGCATTCTTATCTGAAAGAACAATAAATTAAGTTACAAGCCTACTTTGTCAAGACGGGCATGAAAAATGACATACACAAAGGAAAGCAGGGATTTCCATTTTCTGATGTACAATTAACTGCACGTGTATCAGTTATTAAAAACACAGCAGACTTAAGCATACAGCACACCTATTTCTTTTCACCACGGCAGACTCTGAAAGGTAGTAAAAAAAAAAAAGAAACCAACAAAACCAAAACCTATTTTTGGGAATGGCACAAAGGTGCAGGATTAGAGCAGAAGAAAAAGACCCTAGCAGAGACAGGCTGGGGAAAAGCACTCAAGCAAGGGAAATCACTTTTGGAGAAAAGGAATTCAATGAAAGGGCCAAACCCCAGGACTAGCGAGCTAGAAGAAAAGGGGATGTCCCAGCTGATGCAGCAGCAGGAGATTGTCATTTGGCGCCAAGAGTCCTCTCCACACTAACAACGTGAAGGTCCACCTCTGTCCTCTGCTAGCCAGCGTTGAGCAGTCTGTAACAGGTATCTGACAGGCAAAAGCCATGGTGACAGAAGGCAGAAGAGTTAGCTAAAAGAACAAAGATTTTACTCAACATGATGAAAATTCAAGAGCCTGTCACTAGGACAGCAACCCCAGTCCAGCATGCGTAAGGATTACAGGAGAATATATCTATGAACATACCTCTAAACTGCCTTTTTTTTCTATTGACTGTTAATAGTAAGACAAGCATAAAGCACACTTATTTAATGTAAAAAAATCAATAGTATCATGCCTGTTCCTATCGGGAGGGAGTGGGAAGAGTGAGAATTCTCAAAGGAAGTTAAGATTCTTTCAAAGGCAAAAAAACCCACTAGCCTGAGTTCTGTTGAATGATGGAAGCATGAAAGAATTAAGATGGCTATGATGTATAAGAATATTGATTATTCCCAGGGAAACTGTATTTAAGTGGAGCAACAACTCTCATCAGTGAGAGACTAAATTAGTGCCCAGATCTGTCTTATAAAGACATCAGCAGACAAAAAGGTTCTTCTACTCAAACCAGGAGGAAAAGAAAACGCTGACTTCCAACCTGATAAATGTGTAACAGAGCTACCAAAATAGAAACATTTTACACACGAGAAAAATAGACATTACCCAGCACAAACTGGAAAGACAAGCAAATCTACAGAGGAGGGGGTGATTAATAAATATTTGAGTTCGTACGTTTTAACAATGTGGCCCTATAGAGCAATCTAAAGAACAGGAAAATGCATTATGTAAGTTTGATTGTGATATTCTTCTCTTTTCCCATTAATCAATCTTGTTGTGTTAGCATCTTACTCCTTTACACTTCCACAGAACAAAATACTGATTGATTTTGAGCTATACTGACTAATAATCAATGATTTCTGATTTTTCAAGCTGGGCTGATATAAATAGTTTCATTCACATACGGATGTGTTTCCAGATGCACAGTAATGGCCATTAAATGTTTCACAGTACCCAAGCTAAAAAACAGATGCTGCTTCTTATTTGCAGACACATAATGCTACTATAATGTTGGAAGTTCCCACAAACACACACAAAAAAAAAAAGGAAACCAAAACCAAACCAAAAAAGCAAAAAAGCCACACCAAAATCCCAAGCCAAACCTTTTTACCCAGAGAAGGAAAAATTATAAAACATAGCAGATTTTTTAAATTATTTTTAGAAACTAGATACTCATTTTTGAAGAGGTAAGAGGTCTTATCCAGACAGGTTTTCACATAGCTGCTTTAATAATGACACAGGAATCAGAGTAAGATACAAGTAGTATTTTAAAGTTCTGAGTGATAAAACCAGAGACTACAGAGATAAAACGAGAGACTACAGAGATTTACAGTAACATAAAATGCACACTGCTCTAGCAGGCAAATTAACTTCACAAGTGTGACATGCGAGAGCAGCCCTGAAAAAAAACACGCTGCTGTCTGTATTTCACCATATACAACAGCCTTTGGCATCTGAAGCATAGATGGAAACAGCCTATGAAAGACATTAAACAACAGAAACTCATCCTGGATATAGGTTCTGAATATCACTGTCAGTTATTCCCAGTAAGGTAGAGCATGCTCTGACCAAGGAGGGACTCCTCTGAACGGTTAGCAGAAATACAAAACGATTAAACCCCACAATAACTTTAGCACACCACTTAGGGGAAACAAAAAAATCCTCTTTTTAGCAATTAAAAAAAAAAAACCAAAACCAAGCAGCAGAAGAAAACAGGAATCTATCTTCCTAGCAGGAGCACAGCATGGGACATGTGAGGGTTTTCATTGAAGGAGCCCCTACACATTTCTGTATTCAGAGTTCTTTGTTGCCTGACAGTAAACTGGAATGACGGTCATATTTAAAAGTAAAAACATCAAGCCACGTCTCTGGAAGGTTGCAACAGAACCCTTGAATGAATAAGAAGGAAAGCACGTTACCTTTAGCAAGTCTCCTCAGGATTTGACAGCGGCATTTAAAAGAGACAGCGATCATTCTCGCTGCCTGCCTCCCCTGGCAAGGCACACTCAGGGCTCCGCGCGGGTGAATGCAGCAGAAGCTGGTGAATTCCTCCTCCCGCACATACCAGGCGAAAGGTAGCCCCGGCGGGGAGTGACAAAGCTTAACTCCTCTTGGCTGATGCAGAGATCAGCTCCGTGTCACCTGGCAAAGCTGTGCCATTCACTACTACTGCTACTGCCACCACCACAACCTGCATGGGGAGATGGAAGGCTTAAAAGGCAGGATTCATTTAAAAGCTAGAAAGCATCCAACTGCACACACAGAAGCAGATATTAGAGGGAGCCGTTCCCGAGTCTCTCGCATTCCCTGACTGTGCAGGGAGTGATGGTTGCTGTACCGGGCATGGGGCCCCGTTTTTCAGCAGACATGGCAATTTTTGTCCTCCTTCCTCACATCTTTCCTTTCCCTTATGGTTGCCTCTGGTTAAATAGGGCAAAACCACCAGGAATCCTACTTCTAGACGAGAAGGAGCCTATTTCAAATGGAAAATGTTCCAATCTAAGCATACTAAAGATTTAATCTCACACGTCTGTAGGGAAGAAGACAAGAAAAAGGCTGATTTTATCACCAGGAAAGCTTTTTGACAATCATAGACAAGTATATTACAGCTGTTGAAGCACAGACCACAGGGGGAGGGAGAGAGTTGGAGGGAAGTGATGGATTGTTGCGTGTGGGCAGGACTGCCAAACATTTGGTCACACTAAAATAAATAAAATGATGCTGCACAGAAAACACAGGGCAAATCAGGTTTTCTACATCGCTAGAGAAGACAGCAGCTTTTAGTGCACCTGAGAATTGATTTTGCCAACACTGCACCATTTGTTAGGTTTTGTAAGACTTCTCCAGCCTACCAGAAGTTTTACATCCTCTTACACCTATTCAGACAGCAAATTAACCTGCTTTTACAATTCATTCAAAAAACAACAGAGCACACCACTCTATCCCACCTTTACGGAACCAAAAAAATTACTAAAGGCCAAAACTCCACACCCATTCTAAAGAAAAAAAAAAGGCAAGTAAACTAAAATAAGCTATATAAAGTTTGTCAAGTCAGATTTACGCACAAAACCCAAGTGCTGCACCAGACGCTCTCCTTGAAAACTACAGATAATTATTTCTTTGTCAAGACTTCTGCTTCTCTCAGGTGATATATTTAAGATTGTCTTCATATACTGTCACATTGCTTTGATTACAAAATTGCTCAGTTTATCTTCTGCCATCTTTTATCCATCTCTGTATTTAATGTCACGGTCTGGAGTTAGAGTGCACACCTACTGTCAGCTACAGGAGGTACAGACACAGCTTTTACACTTGGAGCCCTTTCTCTTTCCCTTCCTGCTCTGAGCTACATCAGCAGCTCCCTGGTTCCCATATTCCAACTCACTATTACAGTGATTGTATCTCTTATTTTTGTTTTATTGGTTACAGCACCAGCCGGCTTTCCAAGGCCAAGGTGAAACATTCCAGGGTCACAATTGCAACTGCCCAGACAGGCCCGGTGAAAATTGATTTTATTTCATTGTCATTAAAACCAGATGGGGTAATTGAGTCATCTGCTCACCAACCTTGTTATCACTTCTTGAAGCTGCTGTTGTACCAAACAGCTGTAAAATCCATCCAGCAGCAAAGCAGATGCACCTGAAGCTGTGGCCTGATTGCTCCAGCCCCATAACCGCAGCCTCCGGCCAGGGAAGGACACAGCTACAGGGAGGGGTGAAATCAGGGGAAGATGATGCAGGTTGAAGCCAGTACAATTTAGCAGTCCAGAAAGAAAATGGAAAATCATAGACTGTCATGGAAGGCAGATGCATATTCTCATTCCCCCCATAAATAAAAAACCAAGAGAAGAGTAAGTGGCTGTCTGTCTGCCAATACACTTTTTGAAAAGAAAATTTGCCACCTCCTCAGATAACAGGACTTTACACCAATTATACCAATCAATACCACCCTGTATCTGATTTCCTTTCTCTCTGCTCTACTGGTAAAGCTGTTCCAGAGAAAATCACAGGACTATAGCCTGAGCATAGAGTCCCTGCTCATGGCTGTTTCAGGTTTGAAATGTCAAAACTGTCCTGAACTTGCTGCTCCCTTTCTTCAGACCAGCATCTAAAATCCTTATTTCACCTGCCAAATGCCCAGCCTTGATGCTGTAAATCTCTTTCAGAGTCTAATTTTGACATCCTTAAGGATTTCTGCTGTGCAGAGAACAGCCAGAGGTTGTATCTACACCAGGAGAAAGAATTACTCACTACTTGCCTTTGTGATGTGACTCCACAACTTACCCTGGTTCAGCCTCCTTGCTAGAGGAGGCAAAAGCAAGCACACTTGTGGAGCTAGAAGGCTGTGAAAACCAGAGGCACAGGAGAAAAATCAAGCCTTTGTGTAAGGGACACGCTGAGTGCCAATGGGATTATGTAAAAATGTATAAACCTGTAATAACGATACAGGAACTGTGATAGATATGCAAAACCAGCTGCGGACCCAATCGGGTAAGACTTTACTAACAGAGATGTAGTCCCTGATCTTTGTATTGTTTAATACTTCTTCTAGATTACTGATGCATATGCTAAATAGCCTCTGAAGCACTGCAATAGCCACTTGGATCAAATCAATAGGATTATATTGGCTTCTGTTTCTTCAGACAATTTTTTCTGTCCTTGCCAAAGGAGGTAATTTTGAATTCCTCAGAAAGCTTTCATAAGACAAAGATTTTGTACTTCAAGTACAGCACTGAATGTAGTGTCATATTTGCTGCAGGTTTGGTTTTTTTTCTAGTTTTTGGTAGTTCAAGAAAAGTAACCCAGTTATTGGATTGATTGATAAAACATTCACTCATGCTGTTCATGGTTTTACCACCTTCTTGCAGGATCACCACGATTGCCAGAACTGTTCATGCTCCAAGTCCTGCTTCTGAAATAAATTTAAGTATACCTCAGGTATTCTTAACTGCTCAGAACATATGTTCTTTTACCAAATTAAGGATTTTGTGACTATTTAACCTCTCAACTATCCAAGAGTCAGCCATCATTTTCTGAGGTGTCACTCATTTAGCTCTGCAGATGGACTAAACTGGTTGTTCAGAAGAAAAAAAAAGGGTAAAACCAAAGCAAAACACGCAGAAAACCCAACCAAACAAAAAATCCCCACACTAAACACAACACCACAAAATTGGGGGTGTGGTGCAAGGAAGGGTAGGTAGTGTAATATTAGATGAAAAACCTTCAGGCATACTGAAAACTTATTTATACTCTGTACAACACAGGTTGAAGTCTTTACTAATTATTTTCCTTCCTTATTAATTATCAGAGCTACAAATGTTCTTACTATTTTCTCTGGGCTCATATGTAAAAATCTCTTTTTTTCATCTTGATCCTTTTGAACAGCAGCATGAATTTGTATCACTTTTATTGCTGCAGTCATTCCTTTCTTCAGGAGTCTGAAAGGTTATTTATAAACCCCAGGATATATATAACACACAACTATACTCTCAACTGAGTTTGTATTCATAAATACTCAGTAGAAGGTCACTAGATGAAAGAAGCTTATATTTCCCTATGACAAGACAGGCATTATAATATACATAGGCTATGTAACACCATCTTCTGGTTAATCTTATCAGATCACATTAGCTGAAACAAATGAATCAAAAAAGTTAAGATCTATTATACTTCTCTGAAGGATAAAAAAAGATATGTAATGAAATTTCTCTAAATTAAATTGAAGATTGTAACCTTTATATAGTATGACATGTAAGCACAATCAGGAAATTCATGTGAAAACACAGTATTCAATAAAGAATACAAATTCTGCAAAATACCAAATTGTGTTTGGGGAAAAAATACAAGTTTGCCAGAGATCCAATTTTAATCCAGAAAACATAACTCTGATATTCAGACCCTTCCATTTTGTAGGAATATATACACCCAGAAGATGATAGTTTGCCAAATCCCACTCACATGCTGCATCAAGTTAAAATTTCCTTTCACACACTGACTGAGCAGCATCTCAAAACCAGTTACATCCCTCTCCCCTCTTTTCCTTTCCAGGGGGTTTGTCCACATGAGCTGCCTTGATTGTTTTTTGATGTCGCATGCTCCTGTTTTTGTTTACAGGTCACATTCATGTGTCACCACTGAAGGCGATGCACCACAGACTACTTGCTTGGTCATAGTGATGTACACCAATGCATTAGATCTTTAAAGAAAGCCAGCTCATGAGCTTCAATGAAGACAGCAATGTACTCAAACTACAGCCTCAATAAAACATTAAGGCAACCAGGAATACAGATATCAAATGTCTTACGTGTTAGGAAGACACAGTGATATCTAGTGGATCTACCTGCATAAGAAAATTGAAATATTATGAAATCTGAAAGCATTAACATTGTGTACAACTCAATAACTTGGTCCATTGCTTTAAAAGATACTGCTGGTACCTATAACATTATTCAAATAAAAAGTCAGATTTTTAAGCAACAAAAGAATCACTTTAGCTCTGAAAATAACAAATGGCCACATGGATACACATGTTTTGAGAACTGAAACATTTCCACTATTGTATTTGATACATCCTTCTATCAATCAAGAACCAGCAACAAAACCAAGAATCTCAATCTTAAGAAAACAGATTTTGAACATTTTTCATCCCAGAGTGAAGAGCTGTATTCCCATGCAGCAGCAGATTCAGTCAGTCCAGCATTTTGCAATGGATACTGCTCTATTATAACGATTCCCCTTCACTACTGGGAGAGAGAATAAAAAGGAAAGCACAATAAAACCACTCTGTTATTCCCCAGTGCTCAGATTATCAACATGGACAACTTGTCAGCTTTGCATAATTTGGAGGGTCTTGTAAATTTACATTTTTATTAAATCAACCACAGCAGCTATTTTCTAGACATATTAACCACTTCTGCAACAGTCGGGCAATTTCGCACAGACATTGCAGCAGAAGGCTTTACAGGTCATTAAAAGTCATAAAAGGTGCTCCAGCTTCAGAGGATCATTGCTGGAGAACATTTCACATGGAAGGTGCATCATGTTAGAAAGCAAGGATTTGTGTGTGCCGGAAGTGGTAACAGATGACAAGAACAGATCTGTTAAAGATCTGAGTTGATGCCAAAACACCACTGCTGTGGCATCATCCAAATATGATAGCTTCATTGCTTAGAAATAGATTAGTAAAAAATAATTTAGGGGATTTCAGGATAGAAAAAAAAAATAAAAATCTTTGCTTATTGGCTCCAAGCAATGTCAGTCTTTTTGACTCAGCAGGTATTAAACAACTGGTGGTAAAATCAGTCAATATTGACACATTCTGGTACGGCTTTTTATTAAAGCATTTTATACCATAGCACAGAATCATATTTTAATTTTAAGTCTGATTTAATGATATCTTTTACAAAATGTATAATGTAGTGTCAAAGGAAACAGAATACATACACCTTTTTTATATTTCAGTAACCCTCCAGTACATGCTACACTCCAGCATAATGGAAGGGACAGCATTCCCTATATTACCCTTCGCAGCAATCCCACCCTAGAGCTTCACAAAAATACCTTATCTTTCCAGTTCATATTAATTACTGGCAAAAAATAAAACTGTCCTTTTCACCGAAACCATGCTGATATGCAAATGTTTAGATGTTTCGTACTGGAGAAGCTGTCCTCAAAAGATCTTTGAGATACATAGTGCCACTCTTGACTTTTCATTCCTAACCTCATTTTAGCTGCTAGCAAAACAGGCTGTTTGGTTTTTCCCAGGTTTTCTTAGCTCCAAATTTTAAAAATAATTTTGGATTTAGAATTATAAAATATGAAGATGCCACAGATACAAAAAGAAATTTTAGTAGCTCAAGTATGTTGTACTCTCTCAATGGTAATTTTAAGCACAGCCTCAGCTAGCTGAGATTTAACTCAGAAAGACGTCTGCTCATGAAACCAAAAGCTTGCAAACCATTTTAAGTATCACTCCATTTCTAATCGTACATGTGGCTGTACCCTTCCTTTCCTTTGGTTTCTGATGATAGAAGAGAGTGCTTACTGTCTGGAGCATTAGTAATAATTTGTCCTCTTATCTTCTGAAATGGCGGTTAGTGAAGAAGGTATTATTTTTCAAAATATAATGAAATAAAGCAGAAGCAAGGTAAACTGTCTGCACTCCCAGCAGAAGCAGCAGTGAAAGGAGCAGGTACCGCAAATGGGACTGCATTGTCCAGGATGCTTGCAGATCTCATGGAGAGAAAGAAGAAGTAACGACCCTGTTCCATGAACACAATCAACCCAGCATGGGCTCCGGCCAGCAACATGCATATAATTACAGGCTCTGGGATTTAATGTAATCTCAAAACTAAAGGATGACTCTGTCTTACAAGTAGCTTCCACATGCTACACTACGTGGTTAAAGACTCCTGTAATTACAATTTCTGTAAAGCTCTGTACTTTGCAAAGGCTTTTTCAATTAGTGAAAATTATGACCTTCCCATTGCTACATCAGTCTTTAACAAAACAAAGCAAAGCATTTCCTCAAAATTACCATACTGGAAACACAGACAATCTCTTACACTTAGCAGGAAACAGCTGGTTTTACTCTCATTTAAAAACAAAATCAGATTATGATTCCACTGAAACCACTTGAACAAAAGTGGAATAATTATACCTCTCTCTAGCTATACTGCTTTGTTTCCATATTTTTATCAACCTATTTAACAGCCGTGAAATTGGAATATCACACTAGAAAATAAAATGTGTATTTGGAGGGATGAGTCTAGAATACAATGTAAGGTCATTTAATCTTCTACAAAGAGATTTTTAGGAATTAGCACAGTAAGTCTTTATATTCAAGATACCATCAAAAAGGATGGCAATGAAAGATTATAGCTCTAGAGATGCAGCACAAAGAAGAGATGGCACAAGCAGAATTTCAACCAGCAATACCTTCCTCCAAGCCTTTCTAAGACAAAGGGTAACACCAATTCACTGATATAGTTCAAGCTGCAGGAAGACATGGCAGCAGCTGCTCTTCCAAACCAGAGTGGATTTCTATAGTGAAATTAGGTCACATGCTGGACGTCTGTCTGCAGCATGAGCAATAACCAGACAACTGGCACTAACCACTGCACCTTCCCAGGCCATATCAACTAAACTATTTCATCCCAGAAGCAGAACTGGTGTGCCCAAACCCCCCCCACAAAATGGAAAAATCTAGTAAAACTTATCAGATATACAGGATAGGGAAAAATAAGCAACAGAGCAAAGAACAAAAAATAATATTCCAGTTGGAACAATGGGTTCTGACTCTCACGATTACAATATGTTTGTTGGATAGAGCTGTTAACTTATCTTGCTAGTAGGTTCACATCTTCCTCTAATTCCCAAGCTTAAGCAGCACTCACTGTCCTGTCCCTATATGCAAGCCATGCTACACACAGGCACCAGACTCACAAGAGGGTACCAAGATGGTAGGGAACTAAGCAACCTGTGGATGAGGTCTGACAATTCCCTAATAGGAACAGTGTGATATTAATGCTGACATAAGCTTGTGGCATGAAGCTTTTGCAGTTTCCAGTTTGCTGATCTCTGCAAGAAGAAATGATCATCGCCTTTTCATGTTTGTCTGCAACATATTGGCACAGCAGGGTCTGTGTGCGCAGACCTTGCAAAGGTTTGGTGGTCACACTACAGCACAGTGTAACCCAGGCTTGCCCTACGTACCTTCCAGGAAATTTTCATTTGGCAATACAAAATTTGAAATTGGAAATTGGAAAATGGAAATTTTGCCATCTTCTGAGGATTAACAGTCAACCACCATAAGGAAGAATTAAAAGCACAAGAGGTCTGTTACTGTAGTCTGGTTTAACACACAGGGAACTTGAAAGACATAACCAAGTTGAAGTGAGGAAGGAACTCTTCCTGCCAAGTGAAAAGATCCTTCTATGTCTCCTTGGATCCCTCTGCAGCATAAGCAAACCCTGTTCCCCTACTATGCCTCACCAGTGCTGTTAGGGCTATGATGACATTTTAAAAGACTGGTGCCAGGTATTCTGTGGCCTCCTGAGACCAGCAATGTAGACTACCCTGGACTCGGTTGACCCGTGACTCAATGACCAAGGTATTTCTTCTCATTTTGTGTTCTGAAGGAAGATTTGTGAGAAAAAGACAGCACTAGCTGGGCTCAGATTTGAAGCCTAGCTTCCACACCAGGCCTTCTCTGGCATCTTCTGAAACTGCACCTATTTGAGGGGGCATATCCCTTAAGTTTCCATGCAAATACACTGGCTTTCGTAGTCTCAAAAAAGAGTGACATATTTTTGTACATCAGTGTATCACAGCATATGGCTGGTATCACTGACACTTCTGTACAGCCTTTAAATTCCAAGGCTTTGGTTTAGGTGATGATCTTTTAAATAGAATTAGTCATTCATTTTGGGTCATCATTTGAACTACGACTGTTTAAAGGTATTTAAACATCTGAACAATAATCACAAATAAAACATAAGAACTGAGACCTGTTGAGAGTTGTGTGCTCTTTCACTGCAGAAACCTACAGCCCACCACAGGAACTGCTGCACCACACAACTCGGTACCTTGAATTCACTAGTCTAGCGCAACACTCAAAGAGTTAGCCTGAATTAATTCTGTGTTACTACAACCAGACTCCCATCTACCAGCTAAATGAGAACTAGCTTGGGCATCTCTCAGTGCTGCACACTGTTAAATAACCTCTTTGTGTTACCAAATGCTTTTATCGTAATAGCTTAGTGAAAAGACACACAATTAAGCATCCTAATACAATATGTAAGGAACACAGACAACACTAGTAGTACCAGGGAACACGTCCCAGAATATGATGATTCTAAAATGACTGAGAGAAGGTAAATGAACAGCAACTGTGACAACAGATTTAACTCAGTCGTTGCTTCTATAAACGGGGGAAGACTGAGTACAAGCACCACACGGATTGCTACTTGCTTTGTGTAAGAAGATATATACTAGAATCTGATATTTAACTCCAGTATCTCTGGTGGCCTTTGCTTGGTTTGGATTTGTTCATTTTGAAAATCTTAAGAAACTGGACAGGGTGCAAAAAAGAGTGCCAAGTGCAATTTAAGCAATAAAAAATGCCTCATGTAGTTAAAGACTCATAAAGCATAGTATCACATTAGAAAAGGTTGGACAGTGACCTGATACACAGTGCCCAAAAGCTGCCATAGGAACAACGTGTTGAGTGCTCAAGAGCTTCTCCATCATTCAATGGACAAGGGAGGCAATGAAAAACTGCACAGGAAAATGGCTGAAAGAGCCAGTAAAACTCAAACTAATGACCACTTTCTGATGTGAAGATCTACTGATGAATAAAACTATCAAAATGGTTCACTGAAGAGCCACTGCCTGCCTGCCTTTCTGGAATATGTATTTTTGTAAAACATCAATTATTGGATGTGCTATAACAGTAACAGGCTGGATGCTGCACTCTGCTTACAATGGGGGTAACCCAACATCTTACCTATCTTTTCTTGCCTTAGAAAGTATATGAAGCAAAAGACAAGACTGTGATGGCCTCCCGCTGTCTCTATCTACTTCACTTCTTTTAATAAAAGAAATGGACACCATTAAAAAATGGACTGGGAGACTCTTTGGGCTATTTTCATCCTCAAAACACTAATCAGGTTTGCATAACAGTGCAATCTATACAAAGAAAATGTTATTACAAGATAGGACTAGCTACAGAACACGTTTCATCAAATACAAAATTAACACTGATATAAAAATCTTTTTACAAGCAGAAATCCTAATGCATTAGAAAAGCTGCCCCATTATGCCCCAAACTGCTCCACATTCCCAAGTGGCAGCACTTCAAGAGCAGGGAAACCCTTTTGGCACCATCCTCACCCTTACACATTCCCTTCCTTTTGCTGTAGAAGAAGGGAAGATATCTACAGCAACAAACGGCAAACACGCATGTGCAAAGTAGCACAAAGCATGTAATTTACATCAGGAAAAGAGAACATCTATCACACTTAGGACTCAAAGGAATTTACCAATCTCAGGAAACAGTTAACAAAACAAAGGAATGGTTCTTTCTTTGGCAAGGGGTTGAAGTATTTGTAACATAAGTCTCAAAAGTGAAAGGCTGATAACCTCAAGCTTGTTTTAGTGTCATTCCTCCATGGATCATTAGTGCTTTAGTGGTGTCCCACCGCTATTCATCACAATTTTAATAGCTCCTTCTAAAATACTCCTCAATAAAGTTCAAAGCTTGTCCAGATAAAAATAAAAGTCTCTATAATACATATTTATCAGGTTGGGTTTTGCTTGTTTGCTGTTTATTTTTTTTTTTTTATTTTAAATCAGAAATCCTATTATCTCCTAAACGAAACATGACATCATATACAATACTGATTAAAACCAAACTGGAAGCAGATAAATATAGAGGCAAAACAAGGCATTCAAGAATGTTCAACGTAAAACTAAAACATACCAGTCAACAAAACAAATGTTACTCTTGGAAAATTAAAAGGGTAACAAAAACCCACCTGGTTTCTTCCTACAAAGAACAAATTCTTCCTGTATTGTAAATTTATCACTTATAAACTATCAAACAGTAGCAATGAAGCATTGCTTTAGTTACTTTTCTAATACTCCAACATTCTTACACTAAACCCCCTCTCACACAGTTCTTCTGCACTGTCAGCTATGAATAAATAGCTTATCAACAAGACGTCAGAACAGGTTCTGTATTACTAACCACTAGCCAACTAGTAAATTTGCCTAGCATTTGCATATATTTCTTAAAGGCACAAACAATCCCACTTTGAATTGCTGATGAACTCAAAGCTCTCTGGCTGGCTTTAGGGGCTTGAGAAGAGTTTCAGCCTGGGCCAGTCCAAGCACTCTCCTCCAGCTGCCTGGGCTGAGGGGAGACAGCTGGTCTGCACCACCTGCAGCCCAGCTCTGCCACCCCACTGCTGCTCTGAAAGCTGCCACTTTGCTTCATCATGTCACACAGTCAAAAATCTTCTTTTTGAATATGTTTCATATGACTCAACAAATATCTGCAAAAATATTTTTGTAACTCATACTATTTTTTCCCGTATTTTTCCACATTTCTGCAACTATTGTGACTTTCAACATTTCCCTTAAGACTTTCCTCCTCTTTCCATAGATACATGGGTTCTTCTAATAATTATCCATTGGATACAAATATGCCATACATATGCATTTTTAACTTTTTTCATAACCTAGGCCTGAAATCCATCCGCTGCCTTTTGCTGAGCCCTTTCTGTTTCCTCAATATGGGAAGCAGCTGTAATTTAATTTAATAGTCTTGGTGCAGTCCAACAGATATTTAAGTAGGGGCAGTTACTCTCCCGTGCCTGTGACATGCCCTTTCTTAGTACAGCATTAATAACTCCTTTTTGCAAGTATTACTCCTATTAGTGTATAGCCAACTTAGAACTGCCATTTGTCCACATGTTCCGGGCTCTCTATGCACCACTGCTTTCCCAGCTTTCCCTTCATAGTATATATCATCATCTCTTGGATTATTTCCCCATAGATGCATTAACTTGCCAAATCATATGATATTATGCTGCATATTACACATTTCTAGATGTTTTAAACACTAGCTACAATTTACCTCTCCACTCTTACTACTATGTAGGTCTCTTGATCTCATTTAATCTGCTAATTTTATCAACAGTTAACGAGGTTGTTAAATCACTACTGGTTTTGTTATCCTTGAGTCAACTCCAGGGAGTGCTTTTCAACCAACTCATTTTGAAGTATTTTCCCTTGTTAGAACGATGCGTGTTTAAAATCCACCAAATGCTTCAAAAGCCCCACAAACATCCCGCATCACGCACTCGTATTTATTCCATTAACTTTCTACTATACTCCAAACTGTGACAGAGTTTATTATTTACAAATCTGTACTACTTAACAACTGCAGTCACATTATTGTCAAAACCTGAAATCCCTCTCCTTCTTTAATGTTTATTCAAAATTTATGTCATTTCTGAAAATCTATAGAATGCAGCACTAAATTAAATACAAAATCATAGTCAAAGGTACTTAAGTCTTTCTCTCCTCTTTTAGGTCAACTTATTAACATATGCCATCGCATGTCACTAGTTTTCCATTCAAATGTAAGGTCAAACTCTACCTGAGCACACAGAGGTTGCATCTATAGATACCAGAGGTCAGTGTGTTCACAGCTGAAGACAAAGTTGGCAATATTGTACCCCTGAATTTCTCCATCTGTTTTCATGTCACAGGCTTTATGAAAAACAGCTCCCACAGCAACTGCTGTAAAGCACTTTTTTTCCTTCCAGCATGCATTTAGGTTTGCATCATGCCTGCTGCCACACTTCAGCAATGAAAAGAAACTCAGTACCACAAAGAGAAGGCTGTGTACAGATTCTCTCTATGAACTTACTTAGAAAGAGCTACATAAACTTAATTGATCAAAAGGGAGTCACAAAAGGATGAAGTATTTTGCAGAGGCATATACTAATGGTACTGCACCAACCTCCAAGACCCTTACTGGAAAGTTCCATAAAACTGTTGAGGTGATGGAAATGCTCCTGAGCTGCCGTTTGGAATGCAGAAATGGGATGGTAAGTGTGCTATTTATTTATTTATGTTAAATATAAGGCAAAGAGAAAGGGGACTGGGTGTTTTAACAGGAAATTAGAAAGCTAGCTGATATAAATCCACCACCTATCAACACTTTAACAGCCCAAGTTCCCCTCCCCGCTACTCCCCATTCCCGATCTCTCAGCTGCATCCAAACACTCACAGTGCAGCTAATGGATAAAAATGGAAACAAATGTATGCAACAAATCACAGAGGGCTCCTGTCCCAGCTTCCCACTTCTGATTCATCAGACCCAGATCTTCATACTGCTGCTACGTATTAAAATCAATTTTCTGCCTCTTCATTATTGTCATTATTTCTCTTTCACTTCAGAAGTTTCATTTCCTTCAGATTGCTGCCTGACCAGCTTGTCAGGGCATATTTAAATCAATACTTTGTGCATACACGCGTGTGTGCCGTGCATCTGGATGCCAGCTTATTATCATCTGAATTCCTATCATTTCTGCTGGGGCACAAAAATGTAGGGGTAAAAATCATGTCAAATGACAGAAGATTACAGCCATCTATCTCCATCATTTAAAAATCTGAAGCAACTGCAGATTTTGCCATCAGCTCATTTCATACCTGATAAGAAAACCTAAATAAAGATTGAATGCAGCACTTTCTGTGATGCATAAAAACGCAATGCAGCTCAAGCAGAAGGCATTAAAGATTCATCCTCTTTTTGGCCAGAACCCGAGCTTCAAACTGCTTATGTCAACATCGCCTACCACACCTGGGGCTCACCTTCCAGGTCACAGCGGGAAAACCCCTAAATGGTGAAGGCTGTTAATAAGGAATTCAAGACATTTGGAGTTGAGTGAGTGCTAAAGATACTCTTTTCAAGGGAGAAGTCCTACTGAAAGTAAAAGCAACCAAGCCAGCCCATGTTTACAGAGTAATCACTATTGCTGGTTGAGCTCCAGGTCAGAGAAGCTCTGCTGGTACTGCAGTCTGGCAACAGGGATGCTGGCTCCTGCAAAAGAACACTGGAGGAAATGGGTGAGGCTGCAGGAAGTTAAGATGCACAATCTTAGTATAGTACAAAGAAACAGAGTGTAGAAAAAAAATAAAAAGAAAAAAATCTAATCTCCGCTTGCTTTGGATGTGAAAAGCCTTCATAAAAGAAAGCATCCTCCTTAAGTTGCTCATAACACAGATACCCAGTGCACTCACTCTCATAACAACATGCCCATGTCTTGATTTTTCTTTCATTTAATTAGAAGCACAGCATACTCCTGAAAGAGGTGATTCATTTAAGCCAGTTCATGTTTTACTGACACGAAGACAAGCCTACAGCTACAGATGTCATTTTCACATGAGACTTCAGTGAAGATGCTACATTTTCTTCAAAATAAGTGTAAAAATAAACAGCAAAACCTACAAATAATAATCCAGATTTACACAACTGCACACAGAGGCAGCACATTTTCTACTGATGTTCTCATTTCAGACTGTGAGTTTAAAGTCTGTTAATCTGTGAAAAGGTGATGACCAACGACTCTTCACTTGGGGGGGTGGGGTGTCTCCAAGGGGTGCACATGTAACAGGCATTCCCTGGGTGCATGGTGCTGCACTTGCCACTGGCCTCTTCCCAGGCATTTTAATATTACCTATTTGGGATGTGCCTGCATCTGAAGTATAGACAAATATTTCCCCTCCCTTTTGCACAAAGATGGGGAAGATACTAGGAGGACTGCATGGAAATACTGAATTTACTATTTCAAGATCCTATCCCCAAAAGCAGAGATGAAAAATAAGTAGTTTTCATAAATTTTGAAGTACATTGTTTATATTCATTTTGTCTATTCTCTCCTAGTCCACATTCACTTCCCCTGATAAATACACATACAAACCTTAACTGCAAAATAAAAAAAACCCACACTTTAAGTATTTTTTCTTCTAAATAAATCTTATAAAGAAGCCCTATATTAAGAGTATCCCTTTAAGGTCTGAGCAGAGGTAAACTCAGGTTCCTCTCTCTACTAGCTTTCGTAGGAACTAATGGCCCCAACCTTCAATGTAACATCTGGAAGCCTATATGAATAAACATATTCACTGATATCTTCCCTTAAAGGGCTGAGTTTATGAACTAAAGCTGTAATGTAATAGGCTGAAGCACTGAGATGATCAGAAGCTCGAGAGATGTCTCATCCAGAATTTGTATTTCTGGATCCAGCCCATGGTGGGATCCAGAGCCCAAAGGCCCTCATTCTCTGTTTTAGCTCTTTAAGCAAAACAGGAGGGGGGAAAGGGGTAGGATGGTATTGAAATACCTACACGGAAGTCTAGAGCTCAACCCCATGGAGAGCTGCAATCCAAGACAATATCCACTCACTCTAAGCAGAAACAAAGACAGAGAAAATGTCTGAAAAAATGTCACAGACGACTCTAAAAGTTCATTTTTGCACCAAAGTCATTAATATTCAGTTTATTCCACATGAAACATTTGTTTCATGGTACTGAATAGCTCAGAAGATTGACTTTGATTTGGGGAGGCTTTTATTCGTAAGCTGTCAGTTTGGATCCAGCTGAGGGAGGTACTGACAGATGGTTTCTAATATCTTAAGAGTTGCTTAGCGGCGTATGACAAATGACAAAGCAGTTGCAGAGTGAGTTATATAGTGAGTCAGCAGTCCTTTCCCAGAAGGTTCAATACTAATTAAGAGGCAACTCGACACCCTTTGTGTAAGGCTGCTTGGAAACTTCTACCCAGACATAAGAAACAAATCACAACCGAACTAAATACCTTAAACTTCAGCATGGAAATAAATAACAGCTGTACAGTTATAGCACATCCATCAATACCCCGTTATGTTTTCATTGGAACAGTACATTTAGTATTGTTACATGATGCCTGACTAACAAAAAGGCACTTTTTGTTCACTCAAAAATAGTCAATGTTGAAACGTTCACCTTTTATTTAAAATAGTGTTTTGACAGGCTCCTTCTCAAGCCAATCATCCCAACCCAATATGCGTGGTCATACCATAAGCAGGACTAAGGATGAGGTCCTGCAAGAAGGCACTGAATTACAGCTAGTGCAGAGCTCACCTCCTGCTGGCTCCCCAGACAAGATGCCTCAAGGCTAGGAGCAAGGCCCCATCTTTGGCTCTGGAAGAAACCTCTGCCACTAGCAATGGATTTAAATGATGGTTTGTATGACATCCCTTCCTCTCCATTCAAAGTTAGGCTGAGACCAACAAGTCCATTTTAGTAACATTCAACACAGAGATGGAGATCGCACAACTTGCAACAACTGAAAAGGCTTCCCCCTCCCCTTTTTCTCTCCACATTGCACTGGTTGCACAATGAGTGATAAATAGGAACAACAGCTCACCCTCAGTCTTTCATGGAGAATTTTCTCCTCTTTCAATCCATGACAGCTCTGCCCCAGCTGCAGTGCATTCGCCTGAAGTGCTTCTAGCACTGCAAAATCCTTCCTTGGGGACACTGGTTTCTGATTCTTGTTTATTGTCGAACCCAAAAGTCCAATGAAAGGACTCATGTAAAACTTCTGCTGTGCATTTACCAGCACAAAGAAAATTGCATTTCAGGGATGGGACATACCTAATTGCAAGGAAATGAGTTACAGCAAAATGGCAGTAAGAACTACTGTAATAAAAGACAGCCTCAATTAGAAGTTAAAATAACAATGCAAGGAAAGATACAATATGATGCATGTTAATAGCCTGCTTCAAATCTCAGCCCAGAGCAGCATTAGACAGGAAGTCATTTTTTGAAAAAGCTAACGAATCATTTAGTTAACAAGGAAAGGTCATGCCTCTGATCAATGGGACCCAAGAAGAATAAGGAAGCAGAAGACCCATATCGTACATACTTCACAAAAAGCCGTTATGTTATAGAAAATTGCTCTGGTTTGGTTTGGGGTTTTTTGTTTGTTTTGTATTACTATGGAAAGGTGTTTGGGGGTGGTTTATTGTGGTTTTCAATTTTACAACCAGTGTTATTTTTGTTCCATTCTTTGAATAATATTTTAAACATCTCCCTGTCATGGTCACAAAATGGACAATTCTATTTTTCCTTCCTTTCTTCAGCTGCTTGTGAACCATGTGGTGGAGAGAAGACATGAGTTAAGTCAATAATGAATCAGCTTAAAAAAAAAAAAAAAGAGAAACCAAAAAAGACAGCCACATAACAATTAAGAAATTCAGCAAGACCCAATAACAAACTCACAGCAGCTATATAAAAGTAGCTCTTGCTCATTTTACTATACCAAAAATAAAAGTCTCTCACTCCTTTTTAAACTTGGCCACAAGGAAAATTTGTTTCAAAAACTGAAAGCATACTTTTTCAGGTCTTTTACACTACGTCTCTATTGCAGAGCTATAAGAGTTCACATCTCAAGAGAAAAAGCAATTCAGTGGATTGTTAAATTTGTTACCATATAAATCCTCTTCAGAGCATTTTTTCCAAGTTGATCTTCAAGGTTAAGAGCTGTTTCCCATGCTCCTCTGCTATGTTAGATTATTAAACAAGTATCATAAAAGGTGGCTTTGGTTTTGTAAGCGATAAAAAGAAATTTCCCTTCATACCTTTAGCTATCTATAAGCTACGGCATATATTCTTAACATAAGAGCACAGGTGAACCTGCTGCAAACAAAAATCCCTGATGATGTACAAGTTTCCTTCACCCTATGCAGGGTGCAAGAAACAAGCTTTAAGGGAAGACAGCTGTATTTTATTTCATGCATCCCAAATGACTTTGGTGACCATGTATTGACTTTACATTTAAGTCAGGTTTTTACAGTGCTTTTTCAGCCCCTTTTAGATGCTGTTCAAATGAAGCTTTCCTCCTCCATGGTCAAGTCTCTCTCTCCTCCTGACTTTTAGCTTGTTGAAGGAGCACCAGAGGAAATCACACCTGGACATTTCTGCACCAAGTATTTGTTGGGAAGACAAGACTGAAACCCCAAGATTGCTCCATGTTTGCAAAAGGAAACAGAGAAGTCTGGAAATGTTTCAAATTCTCTCTGAGCAAGAACCAGCTTTCAAAACTGCCTCAGAAGTGGCTCCGTCACTTCTAACACATGGCTTTTCCCCTGCCACAAAGGACAGATTCCTTACTTTGGCTCCAATGCCTGTGATGTTGTCACGTTTTACCTCCCTCAGGTCTAGGACACAGTGTGCCCTGTGACAGTATAATGGGATTTAAAGTGACACCTGCTATCAGGTGCTGGAGACCTGTGACTGGGAGACAAACTGAGACACCAATACACAAAACTCCATTAGTCTGAATTATGTAAAGAGAACCAGGAGTATTTTCGGATAAAGCATAATGAGGACTGTTCTGCTTATACCAAATCAGCACTTAGGGATTCTTTATGAAATAAGACAGTCTGTTTCCCAGTACCTCAGAGAACACCACCACCCCACCCTCCCCAAGAAGAAAAACAAGCAACCCAGAAGACAAAGTCACAGATGTGAAGAAACTGCAACCTTTCAGCCCATTATGAGGATGACCTTTCTCTCTTGATCAAAAGGTGAAGCAGAGGTGATGGTATCCATGACTTTAAAGTCAGATCTGCCTAGCACAAAGGGAACAACAGTCTTCTGCCACTGTTCAATCTGAGAAAGGTCTTCCACTTTTGAGGAGCAAAAGATGCTCAATGTAGGTGTTAGGAATAAGTAAGATGTGATAGAAGCTCTTGGGTCCCAGGATCTTTTACTTTGGCCAATGCACCTCCTAATGAACTGAACAACCCATTATCTTAAACTTGCACTCCCCTTATGGCCAGCTCGGACTGGGAGGCCCAAAAATGGCATCACTGGGTGCAGCAGTTCTTCTTCTGCTAGGGGATGCCCTCCTGCAATTAGCCCTTTGTAGTTGCTTTCAGGAATGTATCTGCTCCTACACATATGCCCCAAGCTCTGCTTCAAGTCCTAAATAGTTTGAAAAAAAAGTCAGAGACCAGGCGAAAGGGGCTGCCTCCAGCGCTTTGCCACCAAGGGCAGAGTAGTAGCAAAAGAACGAGAATCCTACCACTGGGACTGGCCACCTCACTATCACCCCCTTCATCTTCCCACCAAAGTTCCTAGGGTTCAGTAAGAGCCAGCCATCCCGTGCAGTTCCTTACTCCTGCAGCCCATTGTTCCCCAGTTGAAAACTCCAGATCCTCCATCACACTGCAGCATGTGCTTGTCCAAACTCAGTGGCAACAGCAGCAGGCCTTTTCCCCTAAACATTGTAAACTTGTTCTGCTTTACCTGTTGCAGCACCAAGAGACCTCCTTCTTAAGTGGCAACACTTCACATATTTAAGACTTGTAGAACAGTGATTAGCAATACCTGCCGCAAAAGTTCACAAATACTACTAGGGAGAAGAAAATGTTAGAAAAGGCAATTTTAATGACTAGGAGTTTGGCACAGGGACTCACTGTGACAATGTTCTTTTACAGACCAGGACCAGCATGATTTTTGTAACTGGAGTTTTTTGTATGGTTGAGAAAAGATTTTCTGTGAACAGAACTGAGTAACAAAGAAAAAATATTATTTTACAAAATCCTTAGATATTACTAAAATTACAGCAATACTGTGAGAACAGTCATCTTGCCTGACATGTCTGCAAAAAAAAGTGATAATTAAACTCTCTTCCTTTTATTTCAAAGTGAAATGTGATAACACTGATTTACCTATTTATTCACCTATTTTTTGTTCCATAAGCACACCTCCCTGACCGGATTTTTCTCAATAGAATATATATTTCTGCAGCATATGGAAAAGATGGGTATGCATGCAAACACATCTCCAGACACGTATGTGAACACAAGCACTCCCTGTACACCAAGTCCCAGATCAGTGTCCATCGACTCCCTCTACTGGCAAGAGCTGCCACTTTCCTCTTCCAAAAAATATGTACATTTTTACGGGCTTAATAACTTTTGACCAGCATACAAAATGACACTCTTAAGTCTCATTAGGCCACTTTGAAAGGCGGGGCGGGAAGACATAAAATCAGCAAATTATAAATTTGCCTTCAAAATTACAAATTACCTTCAAAAGGCAATCGCGAGAATGAACACTGCAGTAAACTGAGACAAATCTTACCCAGTGCTTGTGACCAGCTGCTTTTCAGTGCACATATGCAACACATAATCTAAGCAGCTTCTTATCAAATTCCAGATAAGCATAGAATAAGTATCCAGTATTCATTTTACTTGTAATTGCACACTAATGTTAATGGAAATGAAACTAGGCTCTATTTGTTCTTTGCTTTCTGCAAACTTTCAGATATTCTTATTAAAGGCAGCCTTAAAATAAATAATTTAGGATACATGAAACAGCACATTGCATTTTATTTAAAATATTTATGGAATTCTCTATAAAAGAAAATCACTACTCGTATTTTACTCTGAAACTTGAAAGGCAAGAGGCTGGGTATGCATAAGGGAACCTGAAGGGCTGCTAAGCTGCTGAAACCCTACCATCTGCTTGACTTTACTTTCCTTTGGATGTAAGGGACCAGCTGAAAAAAAACCAATTGGAAGAGGTGACCAGTCTACTACATTTTTGGCTAGATGAATTACAAAGAAAGACCCATTACTTACTCCATCTTCACCATTTAACAGAAGAAATTCTTATGACCTGTCTCGCATTTCAAACCTGTAAATTGTGATCTGTTGGATTTGGTTTATGTCTGACATCACACCATTTCATGGAAATGTTGTATTAGTCTAAAGTAATGCTCGCACTATATCCATAAACGTAAGCATCCAACAAAATCCCTGATATAGACAGAAAAAGTTTGGAAAAGGAAGCTAAACAAGCACACTACAAGCATAACCACCTCTTTTAATGCTTCCTATCCCCACCTGTCCCCTGTCCTCAGATGCTAGCACCACAAGGCACGGCACACAGGAGAGAAGAGCCCTGTTTGTTGAGGTGCCCTACCAGGGTGTCCAGAGACACAATCACATACCATTGTGCCAACAGGACTACTGGGAAAGTGGCACAAAACTGCAGCCAGAAACCAGAAAGAATGGTGACCCTTCATGGGACATCAATACAAGCTACTGCTCTTGGAGGAGGAGCCTCACAACCCACAGCTCCCTTATTAGTCCCTTGCAGCAACCACATGCTTGCTTCAAGACAAATGCATGAAAAAAATAGGACCACTTAAGCTTCTTTAGCAAAACTAAACCAAATTTCCACAGTCAAAAAACTGCACCTCTCTGCACTTCATCAAGGTGAGAGTGGGTCCAAGAAGCCATTTGTGCATGTGTAGGGTTGTAAATGTGAGGGATGCCTTCTATCATGGAGAAAGGTGTTCCTATATGCATGACCATTAAACCAGATTTCTAACGGCACTTCATCCTAGAGGTGAAGACTTGTAACAACTCACCAACCAAAGGCATTACAAGCTATGTCAAATGGAGCGACAACTTGCTTTCTCCCAAAAGGCTCTGTGTGTTGGCTTGACTGGATGAGGACAGCCAACAGCCACATCGGGGAAACATGCAGGCTGCCTGACTGCCCAAGGCCTGATGAATGCAAACCCCTTTGGCTATCTGGCATTGCCACCACACCTAGAGTGTTCAACTCCCTATCAAGGGCACAAACCTCCCAGATAGATGGTGACAAGGGACCATGACTATAACAACTACAAAGCTACACGTGCACTGCAATGCTGCTGTAACAACCTCACCATCCCAAAAGGTTTTTCTTCAAAGTTAAAATTACAGAGCAACTTGTCCCTTCCTTAGGACCACTCTGGACTTGTAGCACACCTAAGTCTCAGCATACTTCCTTTGGGTTTTGAGCATATAGTGGGATATTTTGTTTTTAAAGGGAGGATGCAAAATCACCTTTTATTTCTTTAGTAAAAACAGACTCTATGTAATCATAGGAGTCCAGAAGCTGGACCCATTTAAGAGAGTTCTATAAGCCTCTGTGTAATAGAAGATAAATTTTGAGGTAGCAACATGGACATGGAAACATAGGAACATGGTCATTAAGAAGGTAATGAAAGAGACATTATGGCTATTTTCAGTAAGTTGTTTTAAAGTTCTCAGTGTTCCCAAAATATCTTTCTAAAAAATTATTTTATATGCTGAGGTAATTATATGGTTGACAATTCCACAAGCCTGTACTACAATCACAAATACACAAACTACTAGCTTTGTATTGTTTACATAACATCCCTCATATCTAAATAGACAAATATTTGGCTGTACACTTGGTGATCTACACACATGGTAAAAATGGTATCCAGATGTGAATATTATCAACTTCTTCAAATCATAAGACAGACACTACAACTATTATTTAAACAATCATTAAAAAATGCCTTCTTTTTGCTTATTACTTTGGTTCCATAACTACACTTAATTTTTATTTAAATTCTCTGAACACCACATGCTTCTTCATAAAGGCCTTTATCACAAAAATCTGAAAAGAACTGGATCTTATACAGTGCTTGTTATCCCAGAAGGCTTTATATATAACATAAAAACTAGAAGCATTGGCATGCTGATTATTTAGGGAAACATGGCCCATTTGTATGATCAGTAACAGCTTCCACGGACACAAATCTGGATTTTTTTGTTTGGTTGGTTTTTTTTTGTTTTGTTTGTTTGTTTGTTTGTTTGTTTGTTTATTTGAGAGAGAGAGAGCGCTCACGAGAGAAAGGGAGTACTGGCTACAATGATGAGGTTATTTTCCTATGTCTTTCAGAAAGTACAAAGGGCTCCTGAATTTCTACATAGACGGATACCACAGGTGGGTAAGGGGA
This sequence comes from Chloroceryle aenea, assembly GCA_013399075.1. Classification (NCBI taxonomy): domain Eukaryota; kingdom Metazoa; phylum Chordata; class Aves; order Coraciiformes; family Cerylidae; genus Chloroceryle; species Chloroceryle aenea. The sequence continues at coordinate 82,851 of VWZY01006467.1, forward strand.
ATTCTCATTTATCATGACCAAAAGACAGGTCTCCTCATAGAAAGCATGGCTGCAATACTTCATTACATTTTTAGCAATATGGTAATAATCCAAACCATCTTAAAGGCAGGGATTTTAAAAGATGTTGCAAAGAAACTTGTATAATGGGAAGGAATTCCTAAGACACACCCAGGTAACTGCATGCAAGTTTTACAGTGATACAGGTTAAATACTGAAGATAGAGGAGAAAACTACGTTTCTTAAATTCTGTAGGCAGAGGGCAGCATGCTCCAGCCATCAGCTCTGTCTCAGGGCTGCCTGCTGTTTTAATTAACATCTCCCTCTCACTAAGAGAGCATCATCTCTGTGTAACGGTGACTCTAAACCTGGTGATATTTAGTCATTTAAAAATGGAAGCTGACTACATACATCTTTATCATTTCAAAAACATGCTTTTTATTACAGACAGTATCTCTGTGTAGCATGAAAAAAGTTAGGTTGTGGCCTAGTAAATGTTAAGGTTCTCAAGAGAATAAAAACTCTGCTCCAAAACATCACTGCAGCTTTGCGTAAGGAACACACAGGAGTGACAAAAACCAAAACATGGGGGAAAAAGTCATGTATTATAAATGACAACTTGTCTTGTCAAGCTCAGCCATCTTTTAAATCCAAGAAACAGTGCCAAAATGATTTAGATTTGTGGAATCAAAGAAGTCTGAAGAATTTAATCTTAAACAGATCATTTTTTAAATTGACTCTATAAGGCTGCCTGCAAGAGTCTGACATTTACATATAACGATAACGCATATTAGGCAGTAATTACCATGGACTTATCTTCAACTATAACTGATAATGCAAATAAATCCTATGTTCCTAGTTAAAGAATTAAGTCTGAGTAGTTTTGGGGGGAAGAGAAGAGACAAAAACATTTATTTTAAAATCATGAGAATGGCACTCTATACCAAAATTCCCTGCTTTATACACATATGAAAGAGCATTAAAAAATCCATCCTCTCAAATGAAAATGAAATTATTCACCCTGCTTTTCCCTGTTTACTAATGATACAAACTAGTTCCTCACAAAGCTTTATCCAGGATTTGAAAAGTCCACTTGCTCCCCAAGGAGAGGTATCAGCAGTACAAAACACCCCAGGACTCTTTTAGCATCCCCAAGCAAGGAGAGAGTAGCTAATGAATAAGAGAACCCTGGGGACTGGGCACAGAGGGGAGGCAGACAGAAGGTGAAGGCAAGATGATCTAAGATCCAAGAAACATCCCTAATCTAGGTTTAATTCAAGGAGGCAATTTAGTAATTAAAAACTTCCCTAGGTTATATTATTAGATGCTAACAATTTAAAAACACACAGGGCAAAAGCTTCACCCTTCACAGGTATGCAAAGACTGGCCCTGAAATCCAACAACAGTAGACTACAACCTAGACTCCAAGAGTAAATTTAAAAATTTGCTGACAAAATGTTGGATTGACAACACACCCTCCTTAAGACCTCCAGGCTATCCCTGGGACATAGACACTTTGGCCACAAGGACTTGAAAGAAGTTCACTTATCTTTTCAAGTATGTCAGTTATATGCAGCAAGAACCTCTGGCATTAAGCAAAAGTTGTGCACAGGCAGTATGGAGTGAACTTTCAACATTGCAGGCCACGCCATTCCCCATGGGACTGACTAAAGCTGACAGTTCATCAGCTTGACCTTCCATGCACAAGCACTCCCTAGGAACTGGAGTTTGAAAGTTCAAGCTTTACATTTCATAATGGCTGGTCCTGGAACAGCCCCAGCACAAAAAGTTCAGCATCTCCGCTGAGACTCAGCTCAGCTAGGCTTGTGGCCATGGCCTCTCCCAAGGGATGTGGGGAAAGCCAAAGGCGATCACACCAAAGTCACTCACCTTCAAAGCATATTAACACATCCTCTGGAGGAGCAGAAAGCAGCATACTGACTGCATGGTAAAGACAGAAGACGGAGATTTCCAAGGGAATAATTTCTACAGAAGTCTCACCTTTGAGATTAAAAGGCAGCACTCCTAAACCAGCAAGACGTTCATCAGGGCCTCTGCCCGACCTGGCTATTCCTGCATCAAAGAATCGTGAGAAATCCCTTAACACAAAGCATTAGCACTGTACAGCAAACAGCTCTCATCTACATCACCTTTGGTTCACCTATGCGTGAAGCTGAGGGACAGATCCTTCTCAGATAAATACTTGGGATAAAGACTTAGATTGAGGCAATTAGTTCATGCAAAAATGGGACTACAACTCTGCAGATGATAACCTGAACAAATCTGAACTATGAGTGAAAGAAGAAAAATTCTGTGCAGTGCTACATATTTTTTTTTAAAACCCACCTGTATTACCATTAGCTATAATAAACTACATCGGCAAACACTGCATATCTTAAGGACAGCCTATGCAGCAGAATGTATTTGCCAAATGATATTTAATATAAGCTTGTATTCTGAATTGGGACTATAAAATGACACCACAGGGAATCTGTTCACTGTTTCTCCATTTTTGCCTCCAACATCATAATTTTCCTTTGTTTTCTAGATGCAGGCATCAGGTTTTCCCCCTTCCCTTCTGTCCCATACAGTTTGTAGAAAGACTGCAGGGCACAGGTAATGGTGTTCCACCTCTCTGCAGTCAGGAGGCCTCTCTGGCTAGGATGCAGTGAACAATGCTTGTTATCTGGAAAGTCCTGCGCTGTGTTACATTGTTTATTGATGTTTGCAGAAAGTTCACTTCAAAAGAAAGCAATACCTCTGTGTGAAAACAAGGGGAACTACACAGTCAGGCAAGAAGATCTGCTAGGTAAGGAAACTCACCTCTCGCTTCCACTTTGAGCATGGCCAAAAGCCACCTGCATGCAAGGAGCAACGGAGCCCTTGCTTGAAAACAATCTGCCGATCCAATTTCCCCTCCTCGCTAAACTCTGCCTAGCTCCTAAAACAGTCATTCACTACCCAGAAAGCAATACCAAACAAGTTTCCCCCACAGACCACAAGTGCTCTTGTGGGACCTCGCTCACATCATTAACCCATGCAACAACACACTGTACAACTACAGAGAATTAAGCTGTGTGCTCTTAAAGAAAAAGGGATGCTTAGAGCAAATAAAAAGTCTCCCTTGTGCTTTTTCCTCCCCACTCATATATGTTGCATTCAGGAAGCTTTCTGTTTCCATCCCTATCAGCAGGGATCACATAGTCCTATGTGATTCCCTGTGCATCAGCAGCATCAAGAGGTTTTAAACCAAACCCCAGTGCTCTGGCAAGTGAAAGGAATAGTTTGTTTTTTTTTTTGAAAGCACAATTGCAATAACTTCAGTCGCAACCTGGTTCAGAAGCACTCCTTTAGTCAAGCAAAAAGGTAATTCAAATATTCACCTATATGCTCTGTTACAGAATATAACTGTTACTATAATTTCCTACTAGTTTGTAGTCAACTCAAGGCTACAAAATGTGCCACAGGTATTTCATACACAGCAAGGTGGTGTTTAGAACAGACTGAGAAATTCTGCAAATACTGCAGATGGAGCAGATACTGAAGGAGTAGACTTTGTATGGAATACTGAGGGGAAATCTGCTTAGGTATTACACAGTACATCGATTCTCGTTCTGTCTTTTTAAATCATTAGTCACTCCAGTTCTTTCTTGCTAGATGCATTTTTAGCCTTTTTTTTTTACCCTGTACATTATTCACTTTATTAATAATCACTGCAATGTATTATAATGCCATATAGAAGTTTCAACGTTTGATAAACTACCATACCAATCTCAGAAGGAAAGATCTTCTGAGATATGAGACCCAACAGAATTAAAAACCCCAGGAAGTAGCTTAATCCAAAGCCAGTTCACATCATCAAAGGCTCAACAATTATCAGATGAAAAGTTTTCTATGCATCTCATAGCAGAACCAAGGTTTGCAAAACTGCTGTGCTTGCCTTGCTGCTCTGTGAGGCAGGGACTTGCACACAGGATCAAAACCACACGTCAGCTGCACACCTTCCATCAGGTACCACCAGTCCCTACAGCAACAGGGATCCCCTGACAGCCTGGCCAGTGACAAAGATGGCAGTTTGCTGACCTTACATTCACAGCTGCGGCTCTGGCAGATAATACGCAAATATTCCAGAGCACACCAGAGACTGGAAGGAAGTAGCACTGTTGACCAAGGAAGTGCATCAGGAGACAACCTAAGGGCATCCCTGGTGGAAAACTGCTTACCGACCAAGTTGTTCTACAGAACATGAACAGGATGACAAGTTTGGAGAACCTGAGTTGTCATTTTTTCCTACAAGATGGGCAAATAATACTGTAAGAGGACTTGGAATGAAGAAGGTGCCTGAAAGGAGTATAACTGTCAAGGCAAAGGCTGGGACTAACTCCTCTGAAAAAACAGGAAAATGCAGCATGGAATCAACTTGTGGGAGAGCCTAGAAGGCAAACTCTCACTGACATCCTAATTAGGGGTTGTTTAAATTGCAAAGTTATGTGCAGTGCTATTAATTCCAGTGGGGGAGAAGTAGTAGGAGTAGCAGGGTTGAACTACAAATTTAAATTCTGTTGCTAAGAAAACAGTCAAACCCCAAAGCTCTTCTAAGTTTTCCCTTGAATTGTACAGCTCTTTGAAGTACTTTTTGTTTTGCTCATCTTCATAGCCAGTAATTTCAGATGGTGTTAATTCTACTTCTTCAATCTAGTCCAATAGATCTGGAAATGCTGTATTATGACTTGAGTAGCAAAATGTTTGGTGAACCAAGGAGTTAAAAAAAAGAAAAAAGATAATTCCTAAATTCAAGTAAAAAAGAAAAAAACAAACAAACAAACCAACAAATGTAATACCTTCAGCCCTGTCTCACATCATGTTTTTTAAAACAACCCTCCCTCCTAGTTCTGTAATCAGTTTGCCTACCTCTCTCCTAGTGTGATACCCAAATACTGCAGACAGAATCCACAATAGCTTCACCTGGGGCATACAGTCTTTACAAAACTCAGCAAGACTCACACTTTTTCCAATGGAATCACACCACTAAGCTGCTTAATTTGTCATCCACTAAAAATGAACACTGATTCTACTCTGAAGCACAGCTGCTTAGCTTATTATTTCCTGATTTACATTTGCACATATGATTTTTTTCCTTCCCAGCTGTGGCTGCCACTGAATACCATCTTACTCATCACAGACTCTTATCCTAATTTATCCAGAATATCTTACAATTCGATCCCATCCTGTATTCAAAACGTTCATAATGCCTTTTACTTGAGTGTCATCCACTATGTTCCTAAGTATTTTCAACTTCATTATGCAAATCATAAAAGAAATACCGAAGAGAACAGAGCACGTGACATAGCTCTTCAAAAAACTGCCTCCCACCACTCGGACTTACCAAGTCATTGAAAGACAAACATTTGTGGCATCCTTTCAACCACTACAGAAATCACTTTATAGAGACCTCATTTAAACTACTTTCCTGGTTTATATCGTACAGTGTCAAGTGAATTCTTGTCAAAAGCCTTACTGAAGTCACAATGAATCATGTCTAATATTTCTTTCTTAGCCTTTCTGCAAGTTACTCCATCAACATTGGAAAATGGACTAGCTCCATGTAATTTTTCTTGAAAAATCCATTTGGGTATTCTCTCACAACTTGTTAAGTACTTGCAAATAATTTAATAATTTATTCTGGACTTTTAAATGTCTGATCTATAATTATCAATAACTTCTCTTTCCTTGTTAGAGACTTCATCCATCTCTGCCCATCCCCAGTCCTCTCAGACCCTCTCTATCTCGCTCCCTCCAAGAGATCTTAAGAAATGTAGCAGTAATCATTTGTGTTAACTAATTCCTTACATACTCTAAAGTAAATTCTAACAGTTGGTCCTGACTTGGAACCACCTACAACTTTTAGCCTCTTCTTCACTCTGTAGTCTCCTTCCTAGAAAGCCCTGACTCAGCACTGACCTTGTAAAGCTACTCCCTTCTCTTTTGATACTCCCACCCCAGTATCACTTTTCCTCACGTAAAAAGCTTTTCAATGAGGATAGGTTCTGTCTTACCATAAACTATGGGTTTGTTTTAAAAAAAAATCCCCAACTTAACAGATGGGCATAGCTGCTGGCACACTCTACCTTTCTCAGTTCTGAAGACATTTTGTGGCAATGCCACAAAGACATCTCAGTGGATGGGACGGTTGAGAGATGCTTCTTTTCCCTGGCTGAGCCAGCCATTCCAGAGTGGGAGCAATTCCTCCCTGGGGAAGGGCAGTGGTAGCAATGCCTCTGCCTTTCCATGAGGAGCAGGGAGGGGACAGGTAGCCATAAGCTCTGAATCAGCACATCATCCACTTCCCTGTCCAGGCATTTCTGCAGATGTCTGTGTGCTTCCGGAAGGGCCCTGAGGGCTGCATCTGGTCTCCGGTTGCACAAACTCAGCTCTGAGATGGCTACAGAAACAACACTCACATTTTAAAAGAAATGTTACAGGTTGAGCACAGTGTTATCCTTGCTATTACATCAGTATCAATATTATGTGAAGACTGACTTACATAGCCCTTCTGCGGATACTAGGAGAGAGTCAGGAAAAATGCAGTAAGTGGAGCTAGAGCTGTGTGAAATTGGTGTGACTGAAGAACTGACCCAGCAGCCTTATAAGTACAGCCCCTGTGCTGCCACCATCACACCACTGTGGTGAAGAAAATCTCATTCTGCGAGTTCTTTCTAGTGGCTGGAAACCAAATGGCAGTCTAACATTACTAGCTGGGATTTTCATAAAAGCCAGTTAAAATAGGAAATTTTGTATTGTTTCAGTTCATTCATTCACAAGTACGGGACATATGAATGCTCAGACTGCTGAATGAGGGAGAAGAGATGCAGCTTCCTCTCAAGTGAGAGATAATGAGGTTGAAATAAAAGAAAAAAAATATATTCAAATTATACGTGTCCTGATTCAGCTGAGCTCTAGTGCCCAGCATATATAAAGCTCTTTTTCGAGCTAAGCAATGATTTTTTAACTCCTTAGCAGTTGCAGAAAGCTGCTTCACCAAGGTACATTTCTGATGAGGTTTGAGGAGCTGCTTGCTATTGCCTGATCTTGGATTTATGAGGCAGAAGCAGAGATAAACATGGAAAAGCTTTGCTTACATAAAAATAGTCCTGTAAGGGGACCACCTGCTATTTATGTCTGGCAAAGAGTAAAAAACCACACTGCAGGTGCAGGAAGATGACACTGCTTTGTGACAAACCTTCAACAGCCACTGGAAAGCCACAGCACAGTAATGGGCGTTTCATCTGCTCTTTGGACAGAAGACAAAACAAACAATGAGGTGATGACCTAATAGAGCAATCAGCCGGGAATTGCAGCACTTTCAGCATTTTAGTAAAAAGCACTGAAGGATGTTCATGTGAAATAGAAGCCCACAGTGTTGGTTAAATCCTTTCAGGCTGGGAGGAATGCTGGAATAAAAGAGGAAGAGGAGGAAAGAACAGAACTGATATGAATGGGAAATTATTATTCAACAAGCAACTACGGTACTCTAAGATCCTAAGATGTAGTGCAGTAAAACCTCTCATTTATTTTTGAAGCATATTATCATTACCACACTCTAGGCTGTATCAGCATTTTCATTTTTATCTATTTCCAGGAGATTATAACTCAACTCTAAAACCGTATTTGTCATTAAAACCGACACACAAGCCTCAGCCTGAAATGAGCTTTTAATTTCTGCCAAATAATTTGTCTGAACAAAATAGTAATAAATAAATATGATAAAATTTAGATTTCTTAATCTGTATTCTCTCTGTCCAAGGCCTTATATTTCAGTGTCGTGTGCTAGTGTTATATTCATCAACTGATTTAATTTTTTCTTTTTGTAATGAAACATTTCTTGGGTTGTTTTTTTTCCTTTCTTCCTCTCCACCCTGCACAATTCCTTTCTTTTCATGTCACATCTTTTCCTGTGCAAATTCAGCAAGCATTTCTTTTTCATTTCCACTTCTTTCCATCATGCTCACTTATCTCTTACTTACCTCTGAGAAATACACTCTTTTCTCATCTGAAACCATCCCGTATCACACCGCACAGATCCTGTGCACCTGATTCATCACAATGGCCAAACTAAATGGCCAAATTAAAACTAGCATGCAGAGGTGAAAACACCCCTTGTAGTATGAATGGCAAGAAGAAAATATCTTCTTCTACAGCCATTGGAAAGGAATTGCTGCCCTCCATCTCTTTTGATATATGGACATGATGGAGGAGAAAAGCACTGCACAGACTGCAGCAAGTTCTGCTACTATGCCCGGCGTGCCTTAGGTACAAGGACATTTATTAATTTTTTGTGAAGCTAAAACACAGAAAGGGTAAATTAACAACTATATCTGATTGGAGGTTTCATGATGGGGTATATTCAGTTAGAAAACATTACTGTACCAAAACTGAAGCACCAGACCTTGGACAACTTCTCAAGCCAAATAGAGAGTAGGCTCTCAGAATCCTTAAACAGACAACCACCTTGAGTGTTTCTGCTATTTCTGACTCCTGTAGAGCCCTTAAGACTCTACAGCCACCTAATTTATGGCTTGACACTACTGCATTATAGAATATTAAACTATTACTAATGAAAACACTGGACCTGTAAGCTGGCATTTCCTTTCTTAGTGGATGTTTCTCTTTTAATTCTCATTCAGAAAACATGGCCATGTTAGGACCTGGGACTCGTAAGTGGAAACATAACTCTTAGAGCACCCCATAAGAATGATGCGAGAAATTGGTCAAGGGTCATTTTGGGGATCTGCCTGGAAGTCTACTCCTACCTTAACCAAAAAGCCTTAAATTTGAAGGACTAAGGATTGATTATAGAAACAAATCCTCTTTTTTTTTTTTTTTTTAAAAAAAAAAGAGGCAAGAAAACACAATTCTTAGGAGTAATGTCCCAGAACTGTCATACTGCGGACAGAGCACAGAGTCTATTTGCTTTCTTGTAAGCCCTGTGCATATGCTGCGTGTCAACCCTGTATCACAGATTGAAACTATTACCACACATAAGCCACGTCTTATCCCACTGTTAGACCTTGGAAAAAAGTATTTTTTCTTCCAGTGATACATTTGCTGCAATATGCAGACTGGATACATCTTTATTTCAGAGATATATTTATCATCACCAGTGAGTTCTGAATCTGGTGCACAGCAGCTTTCAGGCGACTCTGGAGATGGTACAGTGGTACTGAAAATGAAGGGTTCTCATTCACAGCACACACAAAATGTGTACTTATTCTTAATTTACAATGATTTTACTAATGCACTGCCCTCCATGCAAAAGATACCAAGCTTCTGAGGTACAACTCAAATGTCCAGACTGCTCCAGCCATTGTGGTCTCTAAAGGCACTTTGTGCCTATTCTGACTTCATGGTTCTTGTCCCATCCTCATCTCACTGATACATATTTTACATCCTTTCTGAATTTATCTCTCTCAAGACATACTGTTCCTATACCAACCAGCCCAGATTTGCTTCATCCTCCTCTCTCCAGTTCCCGAAGCTTGTTTAAATTTTCTCTTATTTCTGTATGTTAAAGGCAAATGACTAAGATTTGCCAGCTGATACAGAGCTGAGCTCCATTCCTTCATCCACTACAGCTGTGTGACCCTTGGCAAATCACTTGGGGACTGCTCCAAGACATAATGATATATTATGTCGAAAAATCAGCAGCCCATTCCTAACAGCTGCATTTCTGGTGGGCTCTTTACCCACAATCCCACAGCTGATAACCAAATAGTGAGGGTGGACCCCCAGCCCAACTCATACAATCCAGGGTACCCCAAGCATTGCCAAACCACTCCTCAAGAGACCCAAGATTCACAAGACTGCCAGTTCTGGGAAGACACACCACAAGGCTGAGTATACCTGATGGAACTATAGACCTATCACAATTTTAAATCATTGATTTAAATCATTGATTGCTAATAGTTAAGAAACCAAATTATATTTCAAAAACTATTAGGCTGAAAAAACAGTGAGTGTAGCAGAGTGTTTGTGTAAGCCCCAAAGAGACTACGGTGCTAGTCAAGACAGAAGGCAGCAAACAGATACATGGAGATGGTCAGAAAAGTACAAGGAAACAATCAGAGAACTCCAAGCCTGTCCATGGCCCAAACATGCTGGAAAGCTCACCAACAACAAAACCACACCATCATGGATACTGCCTTACAGAAGTGAAATAAAAGAGCAGTTTTATATCACATTTCTACTTTTTTTTTTTTTCCTAAGATGTCAATACATAAATTAAGCATTTGGTGAGCTAAATGACAAATGCAATTGAAAAACTATTCTAGAGCTCTGGGTAGGATACATTTCCATCTGTGAACTTTCCCAGCCCTCTACATCCCTGTAAGATTGTACTCAATTGTTGTCTTATGCTTTCTAAAGAATGTAAATGCAAGATGTATATCAGACAGCAAACCTTTCTTTAAAAGGCATTTAAGTTTTCATAGTTCTGTAGTTAAGCATCGCTAACTTACCAAATACCCATTTTTTTAAGAGATCCGGTTTGCATGTTTTTTTCCCTCTGTTGCTTCCCAAAGTTAAGATACACAATCAAGGAAGCTCACTTTTGCAAAAAGAGGAGACAAAAACTCAGTTATTTACACAGATCAAGCACTCTGAAAAACTGAAACAGAATTTAGACATTTGCATTATACTGAAAAAAAACAAACTACATGGCTTAAAAAAAGGAACTGATTTAATTCTACAGTAAAATACAACACAGAGACATAGAAGATCTCCTGCAGTGTCTGCTATGAAAATTCTAATTTTTCAAGTGCTGGAAAACACCATAATATGCCTAGCTAGTTTTCCTGATATGATAGTGAAATAAAACCCAGTAATTATATTTTTGCGCTGACTGACAGGATATTGAAAAAAAAAAAAAAAAGCCGTTTAATAATTTCATCAAGGTGACCGGAGTGTTTGGGAAACAGGATGGTTTTTTAATAAAGCAAGTACATTGCAAGGAACTGTGGGAATAAAGGGGAAGAGAACCATGTTATGTGAAGAGTAAACAAGAAGGATTTGAGGATTTTTTTTGACAACTGTGAAAAACAATCAAAAATTCAAAACTGTGAATATGCATAATCATAAATCTAAGAAAAGTTGCAACATGTAGGAGTTCAGTGAGCATAACCGGGAACATTTTGGAACTATTAATAGAAACTGTAAGTCTCAAAATAATAGAACCCTGGAATTAAAATCTTTGTGAATTATAACACCAGACAATGAAAATAGACAATTGTATTAATATGAGAGGATAGTCTTGCACATCGAAATTGTATACAAACACATAAGTCTATATTCATGCTGTTTGTACTGAAGAAAAAGTTGTTCAAACTAAAACTCTCTAAGTAAAAGAAAACTTGGGGTGATCTGAAAATTAACTTGTGCTGAATCAACACAGGGAAAGGATTCACCAGCTAGAGATAAAGCAGGTATCTTAAAATGTATGCCAACTTTCTCCTGGTAATAAAGCCTGTTATGAATAAAACCAACACAACAGAATCTTTTAATTAGCAAAGACAGGTGATGCTAAAGGAAGTGTCTGGAAGAAAAACCATGAATCGGAGAGCAACAGTAGAAAGCACAGTGAAAACTCAAGAAATTTACAGGATAAAATGTGCTAGCCTTTATATTTATTCGTTTAAGTTATTTTCTAAAGAAGTGAACATTTCCATATGTATTTGCTTGTCAAGGCAGACCTGGATGCAAGCTATTATCTGGATACAACAAAGCACCGTGACAGCTTTTCCAAACTGAACAAGTTAGGAACCAGAACACCTTAATCAATGGCTACAGGGTGACCCAAAACCAGGGAATGCATACATATATAAAAGTATACGTATACAAACAATTAACACAAAAGTAAAAATAATTACAAATACATTTTAGCATCATGAAATACCAAGTAGTACAAAAAAAACCCCATAAGGTCGAGCACAGTCCTGCAGCAATCAGCCTGACACTCATGATTATAGAAACAAATGCATTTATTTCAAGTCTGAACTTATTATCTACATAACTTGATGAATCACATTATATTCCTCTTTTTCTTGGAGAAACAAATAATATGAACACTGTATTAAGAGTTATTAAACATTCAAACTTAAATTCAGTGTGGAAAACAACAAAGAACAGGGACAGCAAAGTATAATTCATATTTGAAATGACAGGCTAGAAAAAGGAACAGGAAAGAAAACAAAAAAAAACAAAAACCAAACCAACAACAACAAAAGAAAACCAAATAAAAACAAACACACACCCACCCCACAAAAAACCACACCACCACCACAAATACCCCACCACAGAAAAAAAACACCAATGTCTTCAATATTATTTGATCTTTGGTGTATTTTTAAGTTTCCATGAGATTGTCAGTGCACAACTGTATATAACCAAAAATCCCAACTTAGCATCAATTTTGTAAGCTAAATTTCTGTTGTGCCTCTCTGAAAGCTTTTTTTAATATCCTTAATTGTTATGGACGATTATTGTTCGGTAAAATGAGGCTTTTAAATACTTTATCATTTGTCTCAACATGTTGCTAAGCCTAAAATGATTTTCAGTTGCTTAAATTAAATGACTTTCTACTCTGCTGAAAAACAACAAATAAAAGATAAAATGCCTTATCACTGTGGGCTTTTTTCAACTGCTTCAGGAAAATAAGCTTTGTGTTAAAGCCATGTTTAAGTTTGCTTTATGCACAGCAGATGTCTACAATGACACCTCTATGCCAGAAGACTGGTTAGCCAAAATAGTAGCTCTGTATTTCCTTCTCCATCCATGCCATCTTTCCTTTTTACCTACTGCTCCTCATACCATCTTTAGAAACATCCAGCCACTGGTGAATTTCGTTTCAAAAATTAATTGTTCAGGAAAACAACAGTGCATTATCAAAAGTCTGAAGACAGCATTAAATGCAACATCAAACACAGATTAAAAGGCAGGTTCATATTCTTTACAAACCCTTTCCCACCTACCCCCAAATACCCAGCCCTCTATCCCAAGAATAAAGAGAACAAGTGAACAGGAGGCTGCTCTCCACACGGTGGGCAGCACCCCGAGGGAACTCACTGACAAAGGACGCTGCAATTGATTATAAAGTTTTTAAAGAGAAGAATGGATGAAAATGTGAAGCAATGATATGGTGATGGTATTAAGCACAGTGTCACTTTGTCAGAGGCCTTAAACCAGAAAAATAACTGAGGCTGAGAAAGCAGAGCATTATCAGTGCTTGCACACACTGGTCTTGCAAGTGAGTAGAGACAGGACAATGAAACACTATGGCTATTCCCATGGTCACAACCCCCAGTCTTCCAAATATTCCCTTAATTTTTCTAGAGGTCACAGTGCCTTCCCTCCCTTGCATATTGTCTTCTTGGGCAATAGTTCAGGCTCATTCATCATACCCATAGTGCCTTAATGTCTTCTAATACAGGAGACATTTCTCTCACCCACACTGCTGAGAGGGATGGTGATCATCAAACACAGATCCAAACCATGCCAGTCACATATTCCCCAGGCCTGCTATAGAAATTGAAGTGCAATGCAAACCTCTGCCAAAGTGGTACTGCCCCTCACCCCAGTCCCTGGTCTGTATTTCCTCACTTTAGCATGCAATCCCAGCAGGGAAACCACTGTAATACACATCTTCAAAGCTTCTCAGCTTTCTGCATGGTGCAAACCCAGCAAAGGCCAGACAGAGGTCTCTGCCCAGGGTACAGATCACCCTTCCCACTGGAACTTGCTTCCCTGTTAGCTCCAGTCTTGCCCACTTCCTCCTTTATCATTCAACATGTATCTTCAAAGAAGGAACCTACCTGGAAAAGTGGGCACCACTGCATGTTTCATGAACCTGCAGGATCACCTTCAAGGCCACTGTTCACACTAACTGATGGCTGTGTTTGGCTTAGCCACCTTGAACTACCATGGCTTCATATTGCCTTGTGAACCAGACTCAGTCCATGGACTAACTCTGGCCATCTAGGATTACAGAACAGAAGGGGTGTGCATATAAAGAAATCACTGACCACATAAAAGTTTATCTCATTAACAGTAACTCCTTTATTCTCTCCCAGGAGACAGCTGGGGGAACTGTGCCCTTCAGCAGAAGCAATCCATAAGGGATGCAGCAGAGCCAACGGCTTAGTCAGCAAGGGCAGAGGGAGAGGCAGTCCATTCATTTTAAACAACTGGAGAAACACAGGGGAATACTGTGCCAAGAAGAGGGTTTACTTCATTATCAGTTCACATTAAAATACTGTTATTATTCAAAAGTATTTATTCAAAAGACATAAAATGAGAGTAGAGATTTGGGTGAAAAAATATTGTCCAGGTTGTACGTTTTGGGTGACTAAAATTTGTGTGCTAAATCTAGTGTAAAGCCCAAGCAGCCTGATTTTCAAAGACATAGAGAATCTTCAGTTAACATTGATTTTCGTGATTTTGGGTAGGCTGGGCAACAGATTTTATAGCAATGAGAAATACTACTTAGGAGACAATATTTATCAAAAAATAACATATATCCCATTACCATTACAAAGAATTAGTTCATAAATTCTATCAGACTTCTCTCTTCCATCAGATCTCTTAAGTTATGGAAATCTCATGCTGCCTGAGTTGCTGTACCATAATTTTTTCAACAGTTTTCCCATAAAAATGAAAAATCTTATAACTGTACCAAATATCAATCCATATAACTAATGACAGATAAGTTCATGGACAGCCTTCAACAACAGTTCTGTAACAAGACAGGCAACATGTCTTCATGAAAGCATGCAGTCATGACTGGAAATTAACCCCTCACCACAAAACCAATCATCCATGGATCACACCAGAAGTACATCTGAAAACTTTAGACTGTGCAGCTCCATCAGAAGAGGGTTTCTTGTCATCCTCATTTTGTTTTTCACCCCTGTGCCACAGGCTGTATCAGAGATCCCTTTAGGACAGGAACTGTCTTTTAATTGCCTACACAGGGTTTATCACTGCAGAGCCTTTGCCTTGTCAGAACCCACATTCTCCTCTTGTACACACTCAGAACATTTAAGACAAACTGCTTGACTGAATTTCTAAGCAGGTTTTCTCACACCAAGGCATGCATATCAACATAGAGTCTAAGGTGACAGGCTGAACACATCCAGGACTACTACACTGTGTAGTCATCCCATACGGGTGAACATCAGCAAGCTGTGTTCAACACATGCCACCTAACTACTCTTCTCCAACTAATGGACCAACTGCATAGGACCTTTCCCTAAGGAACTTAAGTATGTCCTTTTGGCTATTGAAAATTTCTCTTGTAAGGCCTCTTGACACCTTCTTCCCAGGAGAAGACTTTTTTACTTTTGTTTTGCCTGGTTTTTATTTGCTACCCAAAATGATTGTCTTCTCTGTTACTTTACTTGCATTCACATGACAGTGATATTTTACTTTTCAGAAGGAAAAATCCTCAGTACAATCCCTTACTTCTGACAATGTTTTCAGTACCTGAACACTTGTAGACATTAAGAATGATGCCAAATAACTATGGCCTCCTGTGATCTTCAGCAACAGCAGCATTTGTTGTACACAAAAAAAAAAAAAGATGAATGATTCTCTTAGCTATTCAAGCACACTGTATGAAAAAACCCCACAGAAATGATCATTAAGGCAATTGCGTGAAATAGCTTTCTAGAAACACAATACCAAAAGCTGTATTTTTGTCTACAGGACGTGAAATTATTTTCTACCTTTTAAGTCATAATATGCAATTCTCTGTACAGCACAGAGCCTTGCTGCTCTTGTTTGCAGGTAGTTGTCAAGGGGGTTTTGCAGGGGAAGGTTCTGATGGATCCATTCTGTACAATGGCAGTGGTATATTCTCTCACACACTACAAAGCTATCAAGTATCTTTTCTAGAAACTACTGTTATTCTACTAAACATGAACTGCTTATGCCTCCAAGAAATCCAGTTATTGTTCCAGTAAAGTAAAACACTAATGAAAAAAGGTAAGGGTAGTAATGACTGTAATAAATGTTGTCAAGCAAAGACACCAGTAATTGAGGTTATACAGTAACAAAAGGAGATACCACTACTGGTGTGACAACCCTGAAGTCAATGAGCTTTTGCCATAATGGATCTAGCCCAGTTTCTCTACTCCTAAGCAGCCACAGCACGGAGAGGTGTACATCACAATTTTAAACCAGCCATGTAAATTCAGAGCTGCAGACACATTAAAGAGTGCTGAATAGTTTAACAGATGGATGAGCAAGTAATTAGACTTATTTCTTTGTGGACTAAATGCCTCCAAAATAAAGGGCTTTTGTTGAGGCTAAGGAAAAAAAACAACCAACCAAAAAAACCCAAACCTGTTTTCTCACATTTGCACTCTATGCTGGAAAAAAACCCCAACAACAAAACAACAAAAACAGCCAATGAGATTATGTTTTAAATTTCAGTACAGCCATGTCTGGAGGATTTGGGAAATCTTACAACAGAACACTGAAAAGCAGTGTGTCAAAACAAGAAAAAGCATACTGGATTGTGTTTTCAGGAGTCCCTTAAACTCCAGGAATACTTGCATATCATTTATATTTTCCATTTCTTCAGTGTAATGGAGAATATATTACAAAGCATTATATCACCTTCTATGTGCAACATCATCTCCTTGCCAGATCACGTGAAAATACCCCATTCTGTGGCCTCCTTCCTTGAAGTAGAGAAAAAATATCATTTGAGCCCACATATGAGCTAGTTCTCTCCAACTCCACTTCACCCATAGTCACAGACTTCTAGCTGTCCACACCAATGGAAAACATTCAGCCCCTCAACTCCTCAACAGATGGCTA
>VWZY01006472.1:0-23140 GCA_013399075.1 Chloroceryle aenea
GCAGATGGACAGACAGACAGGCCATGCTGCACCGCTCTTCAGGCCCTGCCTGGGGGACAGATGGACAGACAGACCACTGTGTGTCAGGGTGCCTGGACAGACAGACAGCCGCTCGCTGTCCAGTGTCCTCCTGGCTGCACATCGTCTGCCCGCAGGCTCCATCTTGTGGAAGATGCTCCCCAAGGAGTTGGAGTGGGGACCATCCCTTGGTGTGGGAGCCGGCGTGCATCGTGTTCCTGGCACTGCTGGTGCAGCAGGAGGGTCCTGGCATGCGTGGGTGCTCCTGGCACCACCAGCACTGATGAAGGGTCCCGGCGTGCCGGCGGTGCTGGCACCCAGACAGCAGCCTGGCTCCCCCTGCTCTACCTCCATGTGCTTAATAATACATTACGCCCCTGTACAGTTCATCAGAGAAACAAATGCAGTGGAATTTATTTCAACAGATGGAGGATCATTTTCTGCTTGCCATTTACCAGTCACACCAGACCTCCCAGCACGGGGTCGCGGTGTGGAGGTGCAGAGCAGGAGTCTTGTACCGAGCTCATCCTGCTGCTCCGGCACAAGGAGAATTTCTCTCCTCTTTAGGGGGATTCAGATTCAGCAAACGAGAGGAAGGAATGAAATGTGGTGGCACGTCCTGCTGTGCTGACCGGTTAGCGATGCCTTGGTCTGTGGTGTGGCAGCACCAGGGCTTTGCCAGCAGCAGGTTTGGGTCCCAGCACCCTGCGCAGCAGTCTTTGCCTCCTTGTACCCCTCAGCACTCGGCTGTAGGGTAAAAGGGGGTGTTTTGCAGTCTGCTGGATGTTCTGCCTTTGCCGAGGTTTATTTGCCATATAATCTGACACAGTAATTTCACTGTCTGTAATTTAATGACACTTGAGGAAAGAATTAATCACTGGCAGTGCCACTTGTGCCGGGCTGCGTTGCTGAGGTCTGGCCCCAGGAGCCCCATTCCCAGCCCTGAACTCAGTCCCAGGAGGTGCAGCCCCTGGGGAGCGAGGGCTTGGTAGGCAGACACGCGTCCAGCATCGCGACTTCTCACCCCAAGAGGCTCCTTTGCGATCGGGCTGTGCCCCGAGGCTGGGGACACGGCCAGAGGGATGCACGGGAGGCGGCGCTCAGTAGGAAAACAGGATACACAAAACTCTCAAGAGCACATGCAATTTCCACTCATTAAGACATAATTTCCATCATTTTAATTACATAAAAGGCAGATAAATGGCGAGAATGCTCCTACTTGTGCCTTTTCTCTTAATTATTAGTCCTTTGCACGGGCCAGTTTGCAATGAATCAGCCTTTAAACAGTGTTCAATCGGAACATGTTCTGCTTTATTTGAATTATCTTGTTGGCCGATCATTCCCCAGAACATAATAAAACAAACATTAATTACTACTTCAGCGGGTGTAATCTTCTTGAAAGCACTCAACGCTACTCAGATGCCATTGTAGCCTCACGCTCGGCACTTTAAGGCGCGTGGGTAAACGAAGTCGCGCAGCAGGTCTGAATGTGCAGGCGGAGCCTGAACGGGCGGCTTTGGAAACGTTGGGAAAGTCTGTAGGGACACAAAGGGAGCAGCCAGGCCGCTGACCGAGGAGGATGGAAGATCTGGTGTCTTGGTGGGATGCTGCAGCGAGGTCAGACCATGCCACGTGCTGGGACAGACTGGAGTCAAGGCAGCCGGCGAGCAGCCGCCGGCCGAGCCAACACCTGCGTTTCAGCTTGCACAGGGCTTAGTTGGGTTTGGCCTCAGCCGATTTGGAACAGTTCATGGATGTGTAAATGGCAGCTCCTAATCTCCACTCAGAGTTTTGATGGCATTTCTAGCACTGTTACTGGAACGCCCCGAGGGACATCAGAAAGGCAAGCACTGGGCAGGTGCAAATGCTCGCTCAAATTCGAGCTGAGGGCAGGGGATGGGGTGGTGAGCACACACCTCAGTCTCACCTGTTCAGCTCCCTCCCTCCCTCAGTGACCTGGCCTTTGCAGGGGCCAGATTATCCCCAGCTGGGGCACACAGCCCACCCACATTGCTCGTCTATAAAGGGCTGCTGCAAAACCTGGGGAAGCTCTTGGGGGAAAGGAGGAGATGGTGGTGTGAGGGCTGTCCAGGGGATTCAGCTCTGCTGAGGTTTCCCTCAAAAAGCCTCTGAGAGCTACTGAGGAAACTTCTGAGCATCAGCTGCTTCAGGCTCCTGTATACAGCCAGGCTTTACGTCCCGGGGCTGTGCTGCCTTCAGGAGAGGCTTTCCCTCTGGCAGAGTGATCAGAGAGACAGGAAAACACTGGTGTGGGGCAGGGAAGAGGATTTTCCAGGAACAGGGAGCTTTGCTGAAGATGTGTGAAGCCTCCTCACGGTCACCCCCGGGCCAACGCTGGAGATACGAGGTAGGTTGACGTTTGAGCTTTCCCAGTTAGGGAGCACTGGCTTCAAGGTGGCTCAGAAGGTCTGATGGTCTTAATGGTCTTAACTGAGTTTGAAGCTTGTTGGGATGCTCTGTCCCACAGGGTAGAGCTCCTGAAACACAGAGTGGAGGGAAGGGCAGGGCTGCAGCTGATGGCCATTGTGCTGCTGATCCAAGGCTGAGGGGGTGCTGAGCTGGTTTCTGTACCAATAATGGAAGGGATTTGTTCTGTTGGGCACTTTCAAAGGCAGGGAAGTGAGGAATAAATCTCAATTCTCAGCATCCTTCTGCCACAGTGACTTTCAGCAAAGCAGCGCACATCCGCCTAATTAGGAGTGATACTTCTGGCAGTCGAGCTCTTCCTCTAAGAGATAAGTGGGATTTCTTCCCACTGGTGCCTCTCGAGAGCATTGTAAATGCTCCCTGCCAAGGGAGCTCTCTGTGCCCCTGCAGCCAGGGTAACCCTCTGGTTTCTGCTGTGGGTCACGGCTAAGGAAGTGTCCGAGTTGCTGGTCTGTAGCTGTAGCCTCTCTCTGCTCCTCTCCTCTTGGTGAATGTTGTTCCTGGCCCCCGATACCTCCAGGATGGGGGTGGGTGCTGGGCTGGATGGTGCCAACTCCCACCAGCCAGCTTGGAGACCCAGCATTGCCTGCGGCATTTTGGCTCCTCTGTGAGGGAGGAGGGGTTTAGCTCGCTGCTGTAGCTGGGAGGGGAAGAGACACGTCTAAAGCCAGGGAGAAGAATGACTTTTTTTCTATCCAGTTTAAGTTCAACATCATTAGACATTCCTCCTACACACACAGAGGCACAGAAACACTTCGGCAAGGTCTTTCCCTGGCAGGGCTGCCTTCTCTGTAGCCTCTCCCCACCCCCTCCTGCTCCGCCGCTGCAGAAACCCAGCCGTTTGGGGTTTCTCTTGGAGTTACTAAAAGCTTTAAAAATGAAGGCAATTTCCCTTGCCCGTAGCCCCGGTGCCAGCTGCACTGCATTTCCAAGAGGATTTCTGCATTTCATTAGGTGCAGAGCTTCTGTCTGAGAGAAATCAATTCCTGAATTTTAAAGACAAAAAATCAATTGTAACTCAGCTTTCGGTGCGCGGGCTCGTATGCAAATGTCAACTGAAGGGGCTCGGGCAGCCTCTGGGTCCGAGGGGACTCTCACGGACTGCTGTGCTTAGGCATCACAAGAACAGAAATCAGACAGGGATGCAAAGGAAGCTCTGGCTCTTCTTTGGATTGCATTTGTTTAAGGGGCTGGTTCTTGTCAGTGCCCTGGTGTGGTGAAAAATACGTTGTCTGTAGGGGTTTCCATGGAGAGCTGCGTGGAATCCAAACTTCCTCTGTGTTGCTGAGCTCTCTCAAACATAGGCATATGCCAAAAGGAAAACACCTTTGAGTAGCCTAAATATTTGTGTCTGTGTGATAAAAGGTGTTTGAATAGGCTTTTAAATAAGAAAGCTATTTCATGTTATTTTATCATCCCACCCCCAAAGGGCCATTTCCCCCAGGCAGGGTGCCCAGAACCAGGGCCAAGGGGCACAGGGCAGGCAGAGAGAACCCCAGTTCAGCCCCAGCAGCTGGGGTGGGGAGGAGGAGATGCTCTGTGGATAGAGCCATATGTTGTCAAGTTAATAAAAGACCTTGAAAAGCATAAATCCTCTGTATGCTGGCTGCTAGCCCAGGTGCATAATTTCCTTGCCATTGCAGGGAGCAGACAGCATCTGTATGGCTCCTGGACTGTCAGCTAATGAAGAAGCCCGGGATGAAGCTCTCCATTCCCCCAAGGATGGTGAGGAGCTCGGCACTCGCCATCACAGCCGTGATCTCTGTCGGGGGAGAGCTTGGCAAGCTCGAGTGAGGCTTCCTCCTGCTCCCCATGCTGGGGATGATCCCTGCTGCAGACTGCTCCTGGATCAGAGATGAGTGTCCAGGGGTCCTGAGTGGGTCGGTGCAGTGAGGGGCATCTCCATGGTGTGTCCCTGGGGAGCAGGAGCAAGGCAGGACTTCACCTGTGGCATGGAGGGACAGGGGCTGCTCCTGCAAAAGGGGGAAAGGCCCATTTTCCTGGCACGCATAGCTAACCTGCAAAACTTGTTGCTGCAGAAAGGAAAAGCTTTGGATGGATTCAATGGGATAAGAGTGGAGGGGAGAAAGCAGTGAGGGCTGCAGGACCCCGAGGCTCTCACTCTGCCCCAGCTGGACACTGCACCAGGCAGCCCTTGTCCCTGCTGGCTGTAGGATTTGTTCCAAGAAACTTCTTTTTATCAGCAAAACAAATTCTAAATGACCCACCTGAGGCTCTGAAGGAACAGGGAAGCTATTGCCTATATGACTCAACCGTAATGCAGAGCTATTTCCTTCCTTATTTGCCAACCTGGAATTTCAGACATACACAAATTAATGAGTATTATTATGAGGCTCATTAAGAGAACTGTTCTTTAGGGGGAACCATCTTCCCCAATACAAGTGGTGTGTTCTGTTTGCTCGGCTATTAATTGATGGCAAACTGTGAAATTCTCCATTTCATTATGAGTAACTTGTGGAGTCTGGAACTTGCTGGCTGGTCGCCTTCCCGGTGCAAGCAGCGATGGCACGGGGTGGTGTGTGGTGTGACAGAGCCAGAGCTGCTTCTCACTATTGCCTGCGCATTTGGACCCCCAGGGACTGAGTCCCACGTGGCTGAGGCTCCTGCTTGGCTCAGAGGAGTGTGGTGCTGCTCCAAGGATGGTCTGATGCTGACTGAATTTGCTCTGCTGCCTGTGCCTCCTGCAAATATGCTGGACTTTTAAGGGAACTAAATACCACATGAGGTTTTTTCTCAGCCTTCTGAGGATTGATCCAATACAAGTGTTCATCCTTGCCTTAAGTAGGGAACTGTCACCGCATCTCAGAGCCTCATTTTGCCTTTTGCAGTTAAATTATATTAAAAGGGCTTTCATGTTATGTCGTAAGTAGGTGCTTTTCATTCCAGCCACATTCTCCCTTACCACCAGTCTTCTCTCTGTGGAGCAAGAGCTTTCCTGCATCCTTCCAGAAGACATCTCAGCTATTTCTCTCTCTCAGATTTTAGGCACCTTAAACATTTCTGGATGCTACAATTGGAGCAAAATCTCTTTCCTGCAGGTGTGTGAATAGGGGTGACCTGCTCACACCCCCTTGCTGCAGCCTAGGGTCCGCCACCTCCTGGTGACCCCTCCATCTCCTGGGATGCTTTCCATGATGAGCTGAGCACCCACGTGTCTGGAGCTGCACTCGCTTCCTGAGGTTGAAATGTGTGGTTTCTCATGTGTGCCTTTTTTCTGTAGAGGTGCTGGAGCTTGAGAGTTGGATCCTTTTCATTACAAGTTGTTGGGGATGAGCTTCCTGGGAAAGGATGGGCTTTTCTTGCAGCCTTGGGTAGCAGACGTGGTACAGAAGAGCCCCCTCCAGCCCACTGCAGTGAGTTCCTTCAGGTGCATTTGTTTTGGTGGTGGAAACCAGGAGAAGTCTCCTCCCCAGCGTGCCTCCCGTGGCATTCGGACTGTACTAACGTGGTGCTGTGCCACTGGATTATGTCCCCACTGCCTGCTGCACCCAGAGGATGGTGTCTGCTGGGGAGTGGGGAGGCAGGGACCATCTCTGAAGTCAGCAATTGAACTGTCGGAGGAGGAGAAGGGATGGCCAGCTCATAACCTGACAGAGAAACCATCAAGCCAACCTCACTGGTCCCTCAGATGCCCAACACCACCAACTAATTGGGAGTGATGCTTGGCCTGAGCCCCATTTGGAGTCTCAAGCAGGTTTTTCTTTTACAATGGACAAAAAAAAGTCAATTTTCAAGAAGTGCATCAAGCCCTTAATTGGGATTTTAATTCCTAAATGGCAGTGGGTACAGCAAACCTGGCTCCCCAGGCTAATGCATCCTGGTTATTAGAGAGCAGATACCCCTTGGACAGGGAGAGGCGGCAGCATTTGCATAGAAATGAGGAGTTCTGGCAGCCCCTAAAACCAAAGTTGATTTTCTTTGCATCTAAAAGCAGACATGAGTGGTACTTATTAATTTGAGTCCACCTCTGAATGCACTTAACGATTCAAGTCCAATTAGTTTTCAGAGTGCCCAGGTAGGAAGTAATCATTAAAAACATGTAAATTAAGTTACTGGGGAGCTTAATAGATTAGTCATTGACTTTCTAGCTTATGTTGGCTCTTAACCTTCAGTTTAAATTAATCACCAACAATTTCTCTGAACTGGCTACAAAAGGTTAGAGCCCGGGGGCTGTGGCATTGCCGAAAGGAGAGCTGACCTTGCTGGCGAGCGGAGCCTTCCCCTGACATCTCCCCGGCAGAAGGAGCCGATGCTGGAGCCTCCACTCTTCTCCCAAAGGCAAACACCCTGGCTGATGTGAGCACTTTGGGCAACAAACGGCTGCCCAGGGCACCAGGCCACCTGGGAGGTCCTGCCCCACTGCTGGGCTCTGCCCAGTCCGGAGCCCCAAACCATTTGCTGTTGTGGGAATGATCATTTTATTAAGTTACAAACTGTATCCTGACACAGTGCCTCGGGGTGAGGAGCTTGTAAGAGACACAGACAGCAAAAACTGCCTCATTCTGCTGCTGCCATCTCTCTCGCTGGGCTGATTTCCCTCTGTGTGGCGCCAGTTGCCTCCTGTCCTGCAGTATCTAAATTTCAGTTGCAGCTGGAATTAAGAAGAGTTAGTCTGAAATTATTAGGGAACTCCTAAGAGATTGGGAGGTGCCTTATAGAGTCTTGTGGGGTGTCAAACTTCTCAGTGAGAGTGGAGCACCCACAGAGGCCCCAGCCCATCTGCCTAGGGCATGTGCCACCACCACTGTGGGCAGCAGCTCTATCACAGAGGGGGGAAAAGGAGGAAATATCTTCTAAAAAGATATCAGGCTGTGAGCATTTGGAAAAGCTATTTCTATATTTGCAATTACCAGGAAAGAGAACAAATTACCACTTCAGGGACCGTCACACATGGAGAATCAGAGCTTTGGGAAATAATCAGAAGAATATATTCACAGAAGTGCATTATTTATATTGAAACATTTTAAAGTAAAGGTCACGAGGAGAAGCTGAAGATTACTAAATAGGAAAATGCAAGGATCACTTTACTGCTGTAATGATTATGGTCCATTTTGATTATGACTGCATTAGTCACTGAGACACATAAGTCACTGCAGCTCAGCACCCAGGCACAGGCTTTTAGGAGTTAAGGAGATAACAGATCCTCACACACCCTTCAGCTGGTTCCTGCTCCGGACGGACTTGCGCCGCTGGCCTTGTCAGCAGGAGCCAACCAGCACTGTCCTCCTCATGCCCTTCAGGAAGCTTTGCCTTCAAGAAACAGATTCCCCAGCCTCTGCAGACCTGGACACAGTTCCTGGGACCTCAGGGGCTCCCCAGCTCACACACTCACAGGTTACACAGCAGCCCCTGTGTGCACAGCCTCCCTGCCACTCGCTGCACACTGCAGCCAGGTCTTGGTGGTTCCTGATGGAGCCAACTGCCTTTAAAGAGCAAGCCCAAGCATGGAGAGTCTCTCTTCCCCGGATGCTGTGTATGCAAAAGTGTGAGTCTGCTAATCACGTTCCCTTCCAAGCCGTTTTGAGATGATGACTTGTACAACAGCAGTCTCTTCCCCTTTTATTTATCATGGATCATTTTTAATACTGCACCAACCTGTCAGGCTTCCCCTGTCTCCAGCTAAGCTATCGCAAAGGGCTTACAACAGATGTGGAGAGAGGTCTTCCAGGGTGGCACAAGGGCCTGGACAGGGTGGGAGATAATGGTGCTGGAGCATCTCCTGAGCCCTTGGAGTGCTGAGCAGCACAGGCAAAAGCTGGGGGCTCACAGCTGCTTCTGCCCCTGCACATTGTCCACGGGACAAAAGAGCTGAGCTGGACTGTGAGGCTGAGCTGGCTGCACTCAGCTTTGCCAGCAGCCTCCAGCTCCTGTCCTCCTCCCTCTGTGCCCTGAGAAAATATTTGCCTTTTATAAGCAGCAAAAATAGGATTGATTTACTGTAGCGACATCTCAAAGCATGAAGTGGCACTTTTACACTCATATCACCCATTAGACATCTGAAGGCATCAGCACAGCCCATTTCATTTTTAAAGATGTACAAAATGCTCAGAGGAAGCCATTTGACATCCCCATTCGGGGAGCTATGATAGCATGCTGAAAATAATACAAATGCATCAGGATAGTCGCTTCGGTCCCCGTTTCCCCTTCAAGTTGTGTCAATATGCTGCTAAAGAGCTGCTGAGTGTTGCTCTGTAATTTTTCTATATGTCACAGCTGCTGAAGAAGCTGCCTGTGGACAGTGCACTTAAAGTGGCAGCCGTGTCCACATCTGGCAGGCATTCCAGCATCTTATGGGGGGGTGCAGCAGCATCGTATGGGAGATGCTGAGGCACCTTACAGGAGATGCAGCAGCATCTTCCATCAGAGCCTTTTCTTGAGCAGTGTGTCTGAGCAGCCTCTGCAGCCCCAGAGGAGCAGAAAGGCAATTTGGGTGAGCAGCTTTTGTGCTCCTCCCTGAAGCTGGGCTCTGACAGCCTCTGAAACTGCTGCCCTGCATAGAGAGTCCCAGCCTGAGGTGCATCACCCACAGCCTCAGCCACTCTGGGGTACCCCAGTGGTGTGTGGCTGTTTCTCATCCTCCAGTTCTGGGGCTTTTCTCTCCAGACCCAGCAGCAGCTCTGTGCTGGAAACAGGCACAACTTTTAATGGTATTAATCCGTCACTGGGAGCCAGAGGGGAAGGAGCCTGACTGTGTTTCTGGACTGCAGTAGCTGCGCACTGACTTGTGCCGGCGCTGATTTATTAACGAGGAGATTTCACAGGCTCCTGGCTACTGACAAATAGCCACAATTTTAGCCTCCACCTAATCAATACCTTTTAATCAAACCCAATTGCACCAAATTAAATTAAGGAAAGTGTCCAAAATAACCCCAAAGCGCTGGGGGTGCTGGTCTCGGCACGAGCCAGCGTAGGGAGCCGTGGGAAGGAATCACCCCTGTGCTGCTGGGGAGAGGAGCTCCAGCTCAGGAAGGGGGAGCAGGGGCAGGTCAGATTCCTACCCCCATCACCGGAAGCCAGATAATCCACAAATGTCCTTGCCTGAATTCCATCCGTGTTCCTGACTGTACCCTGGACCTAGAGGTGCTGGAGAGCCCGTTTAATTCCAAGGCTTCCCGTGGTCAGGGGCTGCTCGGGCAGAGCGCGTGCACCACCCAGGATGTGCTGCACAGCACGCCCAGGAAACTCAAGGCCTGGCTGGATGTGTACACTGAGCCCCAAACCAGCAGTGCGCTTTCCCTCCTGTCCAGCTTGGCAGAATCTGAGGAGCTGATCCTTGTGCTGTGTGGGAGAAGCTGGAGGCGAGGGAGGCACCTCCTGCCTCTTCCAGAGGCTTTCCCTGCTATGCTGCACCAGGAGTGGTGGCACCACTCGCAAGAGCTGCCTTAGAAGGTTTCCTGTCGCTGGCTCCGCGTTGCGCTCGCGCTCCGTCATCTTTGTGCAGTTTCCTTATTGTTCTGTGGGGTTTGCTCCGTTTAGCTGCTGGTTCTTCCACCAAGTTTTAGAGACATTTTTCTGCATGTGAATTATTCTCTGACATGATTTTGCAGCACGGGGTGTATTTAGAGAGCTCGCTCATTGGGCGAGGCTTTCTCATTTTCCGTTTCGGTGGGCGAGCTCCTCTAATTTCCGTATTCCATATTTCAGGCTCCAGTTGATGTGCGCTAACTAATTACGTTGTGGGATGCCAGATGAGGCCGAGCTCATGCTTCCTCTGGTTTTTGTAGTGATATTTACTCGTGATAACGCGGGAGGCAACCATGGAGAGACACATCCCCCTGTGTGTGTATTACAACTGTATCAGCTTGCGCTAGGTCAGCTATGAAAGAAATTTCCACCATGAAAAGAGAAAAGCTGCTGCGGTGGGACCCGGATTACTTTATTATGCTTTCTGTCTATTAAGAGCCTGGTTCTGCACTGCCGTGTTGCATTTCACGTCCTCAGCCGAGCTCGGCTCTCTCCAGGTGCCCCTGTGGGATGTCTGGAGCCTCCCATTCCCTGGGGGGGTGTTCCTGGGAGTTGCAGCAGTTTGTCCATCCGTCCTCACCTGGCTGGGCACTTTCCCTCCCTCTCTGCTTCTCATCTACCGCTCCTTGCACAGGCTGTCATTTCCCCAGCCACCTCTCTCACCTCGTTACCTTGATCTATTTTTNTCTTTTTTTTTTTTTCCTCCTTATCCTTCTGCCTTCCATAAAATACTCGACTTTTCACAGCGTAATTGGTATTTGATGGGTTCTCCTCTTGTATGTGCCTCAGCTCCCCTCAGAGCCAACCATCAGCTCTCAGGAGCATCCCAGCAGCCCCCCACTCGCCTCCCCAGCCCAGTGCTGTGGGACGATTGCGTGCAGTGCGACCTTGCCTCTGCCAGGAGCCCTTGTCACCCAGCAGTGGCTTCAGTAACCAGCTCCTCTCCTGGAGCTCTTCTTCTGGGCCCAGCAGCCTTTGGAGAGGATGGCTGGGCTGCTGGAGCTGCGCCAGCTGCAGCAGCTGGAGCCTGGCAGAATTAAAGTCTTAATTGCCTGTGATAATTAAAAATCTGAGGAAGTTTCCCCAAAGCCCGAAGCTGTGTCCTGGCCCAATCCGAACACGTGCAGTTATGGGCAGTGGAAGGACATCTCATTTGTGCCTCCAGATCAGCCCAGCAATGGTCTGAGGATTTTGGTTGTGTTTTTATGGACTCCTGTGGCAGACTGTGAGGTGAAGCTGCCCGAGCCCTTTTCCCTAGGAGGGGATTTGATCCGAGCCCTGGACCAGTGGCATCATACTCTTGCAGACTAAACTGGCATCAGCAGGTCCTGGGGAGGGGGATAGCAGTGCTCATTAAGAGCCATGCCAGCCCACAGCTAATTAACAGCTCTGCAGGGAGGGCAGTGCTGGGGGGTACAGGTATCCCACCCCCAGCAGGCTCCAGCCTTTGCCAACTGTTTGGGATCCACACGTGGTAAGCTCCACATGCCACAGGGAAGGTGCCATCAGGAGTGAGCTGGTGAGAGAGGGAGGGAGGGAGGACCAGGATGGCGACAGAGCTGTAACTGTACCCAGCCTGGCTCTCTGCTTCTCTCTGTGTGCCAGGACCAGTCTCGGCCACCACCGAGGGAGACGGTGCAGGAAAGACTCTAATAACCATCTTTAGTCCTGTGCGTGCGGTTAACTGCGGCGGCAGATTTACGGTTCCAATTAATTGTGCAAGTAAATTAGAGGCACCCAGGTGAAACCATAGACAGTAGACATTTTCTACGTGCTTTCCCTTCCTTGGCGCTTGCCTATCCCTGCCCACCTCTTGGAGGGAAGGGCAGGATCCTGCACAGCCTGGTCCTGCCTCACCAAGGAAGATGTCAGGGACTCTGGGGACAAACACGTCCCCAAAGGCTGATGCTGCTCCCCAGGGTGGGTCCACCTACCCCCAGCACCATCGCCCCCCATGTGTTGGTGCTGCCCGACGACCTTGTAGCCCGTGATCCTCGCTCCCTCTCCTCACCAGCCCTCAGAGCCACGGGTGAGCCGCCACTTCCCGGGAGAGAGCTCCATCATCCCTGTCGAGAGTGCATCCCAACTCCCAGTCATCAAGCAAATCTCATCAAGCTCCCTCCTGACCTTTGTGCAAAGGTTTTGAGAAATGCCAGGGCCGTATTTCACAAGAAATATGAGTCTGAGCGGCCTCAGGCTCGTAAAGTTTCGGGCAGAAGACTCTGCCTGCTGCGGGAGCTACCCAGCCCCTGATGATGCTGCAGCAGCCACGCGGGGACAGGTTGTTTGGAAAAGGCCGATCCTCTGCAGCTCGCCACGATGGATTAGCAGAGCCAGGCTTGCCTGTGCTGCCTTATCTGCCCATTAATTGAACGGAATAAGCTCTCTTATCTCTCGGGTCCGGCTTTTCCCTGGCAGCCCCCTTATCTCACAGCCCTTGGAGATTGCGAGCAGCTGTCGAGCCTCTCACCAGGGTGCTACATCCATCTGCCCCTGCTGGGCTCAGGCACCACAGGGAAAATCGAGCCTGCTGCTGGTTACGGCTGTGGTGCTGGGGGTTGCATGGGAGGGTAGACCCTCTGCACTTAGGCAATGGACTCTTGGAAGCAAATCCAGAGACGTGCTGCATCCGTTTTGTTACTGACCACCTCTTTGGTTCGCCTTCAGTAACACCTTTCATTGCAGGCGCCCCAGGCCCCATCCATCAAATAGCTTTGTGCAAAAGTTGTGGGGGAAAAATACTGAATATTTGGATGTTGTTGTTTTATTATCAGTTATTGTCGATCGTCTGAGAAGAGGGAGGATAAAAAGTAGCCATGAGTGCTACTAGATGGCAGTGAAAATGTCAGTGTGTTGTGCCATAGGCAGCCCGGCAGAGCTGGTTCCCCAGGGTGGCCAGCAGCACAGCTTTGGGGACATCCCTACTCATGACCCTGCAGCTCTCTGGGGACGTGCCCAGCTGCCCAAGGCCCTCCAGGAGAAATCTCAGCTCCTGGGATGGGGTACCCCAGTACTCCCACAGCTTTCTGCCCATCCCCAAGCTCTCCTGCAAACTGAATGATACAGGACACAAGCTGTTCTGCATTTTGCTTTTTCACCCAAAGCCTTGACATTATTCCTGTGCTGGCAGAGAAGAGCTTTGCTGCGGACGAGGCGGTCGGCGGAGGGGGTTTGTTTGCCATACCGGAGTCAGCCCGCTCGGAGGAAAGCACGTAATTGGGTCTCTTAGGTAAACTGCACTGGATTGAAGGCGGCTGCAGCTCCATGAGCTGATGGACCACTGAGGAGACATTAGCATGTGAAATGATGACCATTAACTTGATTAAAGAAAGGACGCAACACGCATTTTGTTCTTGTTTCAGGGCTGCTTCTTCCCATGAATCGTAGGTTGGGGATTTTGATTTCCTTATGCCAGGAGACAAAACACCTCGGAAGTGATGGGTAATTGCTTATGGGCTGAGTTTTTCT
The DNA here is from genome assembly GCA_013399075.1 of Chloroceryle aenea. Classification (NCBI taxonomy): domain Eukaryota; kingdom Metazoa; phylum Chordata; class Aves; order Coraciiformes; family Cerylidae; genus Chloroceryle; species Chloroceryle aenea. The sequence goes on from VWZY01006472.1 coordinate 13,420, forward strand.
AGGCTAACCTAATCCTGCCAGGGATTTGCTTTTAGCTTCAATGTGAGGATGGATTTTCTTTAAGATCAGGATGAAAAACACTGTCATATATTAGAAGCAGAATAAACGACTCCTGAGCACTGGATTTACACAGGCTTTCCTTAAAAGATGGTTAACCTGAAAAAGCCAGCCCTGGTCCTATCTGCGGGACCGAAGGACCAGCCACAAGGGTTGTGACCCTGACCACGCCGTGAGCTCCTGTGGAAGTGACTGTACACGTGGGAAAACGCTTGGGCATCCCAGCCCACGACTACGGCACAGGAGCCTCTCTGTGTGGAAAGCCTTCTCCTGGGGATGGCTGGGCAGCAGCCAGGGCTCGCTGCCGGGCATCGCGAGGGATGGGATGTCCCCAGGTCTCTGGAGAGGGGCATCCAGCCACACAGAGTAAGCACCGCTCCCGATCCCTCCTTCCCTCCCTCCGCTGGCCCTGGCACCAGCGCGGGTCAGACGGGACGCTGCGGGAGCGGGCAGATGTGCACGTAATTAAGATGCATCAAATCAGTTAAAGCTGAAGACAAAGAAAATTAGAGAAAATGAAGAGGAAATGAAACGGCTCGCACAGATGGAGGAAAAATATTTTTAGTCCTTCTAAGTCCACGGCGTCTGTTGTTTTTGAAGAGTCCGCGCTGAGTCCTCCCGGGACTTGCTTCTTTTCAAATGAGGTTGCCATCTCCCAGTGCTGCAATTAGACATGTCCGCACAGCTTCTATTTAGTACAACCAAAGCACTTAATTTTCATTAAAAAGATGACATTGTGAGCAGTGATGAAGGACGGGCAGCAGGCACTGGTATCCATGCTCCTGAGGACAGATCAGGACATACAGATGCATAAATTATTGGGCTCCTTTTCCATGTTTCTTCTGCTGCTTCTTTGCTAAGAAGATTGACTCGATTGTAGGTGCCTCTCCTGATATCTCTTTTGAAATCCTATTTACATTTGTGTTAGATAATTTGGTATATCCATAAATTAGTGTTGTACATCAGTTTGTTTTATGGAAGTGTTGAATCATCTCCACCTCATGTATATTCATGGCCCAGCCCAGGATCCCCATCAGAGTCAGGGGAGCCTGTCGAATGTTCACAGAAAGGACCCTGTCTTCCTGCTGCACTCCAACCAGGTCCCACAGATTCACTGCTGACCCATCGTGGGCTGAGGGCTGCCCAGAAGCCAAAGCCAGGAGAGCACTGATGGAGCTCTCGCTCCATTTCAGATCTCCACGGTGTGACAGGTACCAGGTCTTTGTGCACCTCCCTCAGCACTGCGACAGGGCACGTGCTGTCCTTCCTTCCAGAGTGCTTCCCTACCCTGGAGCAAGCCAGGGATGCACTCAGACCATGGACACCACGCTTTGCATCTGACCTCATCCTACAGCCGCACACAGCCCTAGCCAAACTTCTACTGTGCCTTTTCTCGCTCCCGCCAAACCACCGCTGGCTTTTTCAAGCGTGAACCCCTGGCACGGCTGCCAGCCTTGTCGGGGAGCAGCCAGCACCCAGCCAACTCAGCCAGCACCAAGGCAGCCGGCCAGCTCGCTGCACATCGCTCGAACCAGAGCTCACACCGCAGCGTGGCCGTGCTGGGCAAAGGCAGCAATCCTCGCACCCTCCGACGTGAGCCCTGTGGCTGAAACTTCACTGAGTGCTGAGAGGAAGAGACCAGGGCTGGATAAAATAGGGCTGGTTTTATTTTTCAAGTTTTCCACATTCATGAAAGCAAAGATTCGTGTGGCTGAGCCTGAAGACAAACTGCTTCAAAGAGCAATTTTAATTGAAATGATAATGATGAAAGTTTTGCAGCCAAAATTGAAATATGCATTACAAGTGTTTCCCTCCTCCCACGAAGCGCATCCATGAAGAGCAATAACAAAAATAGGGAGCTTTTGTGAGAGCCCTTTGGTCTCAGCCTACAAGTAGTGGCAGTTTCCTCAGTCCATGGATTATCTTTGGATAATCCCCAGGAGGGTCCCAGGGCTGCAGAAACACCTCCGCAGTTTCTGGCATTGCTTTGCTTTTCCTATCAAAGCCCAGAAAAAGGGCAGGGATGAGGAGGTAGAAGGAGAGTCTTTGTCTTCCCCTGGGAGGGGGGAAGGCAGTGAGGAGGAGCAGCGGTGGGCAAGCCTGAGCACAGGGAAGTGATCCCAAGTGGAACAGCTCTCTCATGATTTTGATGAATAACCATCAAACCCAGCAATGATTTGCTTTGCAGCAGGCTGGTGCCTGGTGAGTTATGACTTTGTTTCTAAGGAAAACAAAACTGACCAGCGGAGTTAACTTTCAGCTCTGCATCCAGGGGATGCCCCTCCTGCCTTCCCCATGTGAGCAGCTGCCCTCCTTCTGCTGGCATCCCCCAGCGATGCCCAGCACTGTGCTGCTGCGCAGTGCAGATCTCTCAGTAACATCAGAGATCCTTTCCTGGGCAAAGACTATCAAAAAAGCACCCCAAACCTCTTTTGGTTCCAAAATGTTTTATCCATGGCATGTTCCCTTGCAGCCTGCGACCGTGCCCTGGCATGTTGTGCTGCTGCTGGATTTAGCACCAGGTTAGCAGAGGAAAGTGCTGAGCTTCCCAAGCAGGATGCTCCCCACAGGGTGGGTCAGCTGCCAGCAGGGTCAGGATGGAGCCCCGAGGCCATGACCCTTGGCTGGACCGCTGCCGGCTTCTGGCAGGAGCGCAGGGCCCCGGGGGGTGAAAAGCTCCTCTGCTCCCAAGACAGAAAGCGACTGCTGGTTCCCCTCTCCTCAGCATTAATCTCTGTCCCTCCTGGGAAATTACGCCACGATAAATCTTTATTTCTCCTGATGGCTTGCCAGCTTTAATAACTGTTTCATGGGGGACGGGAGAAGCCATCGAGCCGGTGCACAGGCTGGAGGATGCTCTGCTCCCTCTGCAAATACTGACGAGTTGGGACTGATTTATCCTCCTTCCCCAAGCCCTGTTTGTCCAGCTGTTGTGTAGGGCCCAGTGGATAACTGTTTCCTCACTACACTGAGATGCTTCTTAATCTTCAGGCGTCCATGATTTTCTGGAATTTATTTGCTACCCAAATGGAGCTGGATGGTGATAGATGTAGCTCTTCAGACTCCCTTCACCCATCTCACTCTTGCACCCACAAAACATGTGCTGAAGAGCCGGCCTCTGCTGAGTGCTCTCCTGAGCCCTGCCTGGGGCTGGCTGTATCCATCCTGCATCCCCCTGCATCCCGCTGCCAGCCCAGCCCAGCCGACCAGCACTGGGGGGTGGCAGCTGCCCCAGGTCCCACCACCAACGGTGGGAAGCTCTGTTGTGTAGTGCAGGAATCCCTGCTCTGCTGCTGTCGGGTGGAAAATGTGTTGCATTGCAGCACCTCGAAAGGACTGCTTGGTTCCTTCGGTTGCCTGAACGTATGAATGTTGCAGTGCCAGGGATTTTTATTGTCTTCTAACTCAATACAAACCGTTTGTAGAACTGCGCATAAGAAAAATGGAATTTGTTCAGAGTTCCCACGGTATCTGACTGGCGAATGTGAATAATCGAGTTTTCTCGTATTTGTGGAAGTAACTGAACAGCCAAATCCAATCATTTCTGGAAATTCTGCTGCGATGCAGAGACCAGTGTGAGTCCCAAATCGCTTTGCTCTGAAGCAGGGTGGCCGCTGGCCAGTGCTCCTGGTGAGCCTCAGGACGCTCAGCAGCCAGCCTGCACTTGGCCATCCAGGTCTCTCCTGCTCCTCTTAAGTGATCTGAAGGGTCATTTCCAGCCTAAATGGTTCTATGATTCTTTGCCTCTGAGTTGGGAGTTGAGAATATATGCCCAGTGAAAACAAGACCTACAGATGAGGAAGGAGATGGAAAGATGCTGCATGGGGAGATAAGAGCTGTCGCATCTCACCACGGGGGCTGTGAGAGCTGATGCACGGGGCTGACACAGGTCCCCTTGCCGAGCAGCCCACTGAGACAGCATTTCTCAGGCAGGCGTTGCCAAATAAACCCCCAAATGGAGATGCTGCCCCTGTGATGGGTCGGCTCCCACAGCCACCTGTATGGTGCTTGTAATGGCTTCAAATGGGTCTGTAATGGATGGAGAAAAATGAGTGTGGGGCCGGGGGCTGCTCACTCAGCCTGGCAGTCGGGGCAGCAGAACAGCTTCAGCCAGGGCGAGTGTCAAATGTTTTTTCAGGGAGTTACTATAGAAACTATCTCAACTCTTCTTTCCGTGCAGCCTCGTTGCTGCTAATAAATAGCCTCATTATTTTACAAAAAGTGCTTTGGAAACCAGCAGCACCACAGTTCGGGCCAATACAGAATTAATGATCGAAAATAGTGGGGCCATTTTTCTCGTGTACCATAAAGAGCGGGGAGGCCGGGGCTTCCATTAGGGAGAGTTATGGCTCATTTCGCCGCTTTTGCTGTATTTATGTTTTACGTATTCGAAAGCGATTTCGGCTGCTACACAAATTACTAATTCCCACGTTACATTAAATGTCTGTGAGCAGGATTGGCTCCTGCCTGTCACAGGGAACCGGGGAGTCCTGTGCTGGCAGAGATCCGGCTCCAGCGTCCCAGCTCCTCCCTGGGGCTTGCTGGCACGGCTCGCTTGGTCTCAGCCAACCAGTTCCTTGACAAACCCTTCAGTGCCAGGGACTCCCAGATCTTCCCCTGGCTCTGGAGGAGCTCGGCTGACTCGGGCTCCAGGTTCTAGCTCATTTTTGCCATCACAACCTCCTCCAAATTTGGATATCAAAAGCTGGAGTGCTTTTCTGGTGCAGCCCAGCCTCACTTCATGACAAATACACCCGTATTACCCTAACCGCATGCGGTTGTACGCACAGCTCCGTGGTGAGTCACACTCGTAAGTGAAAACGGGGAGTTTTTAGGGAAAGCTCCACAGCCAGCTCTCAGGCTGTGTGATTTTTCTGGCAGGTTTTTTCTGCCTGTCCCCTCTGTGGAGGGTACATATACTCCGCAGGGCAAGGCTGTGTTCTGCTCCTTGCAGCTTTGCCCTGCCCGGAGCTGACTGACGGCTGCTAAATTGAATGTTATAATCCATGGATCCCAGAGGCAGATATTGCCCAGGAGAAGACGAGCTCCACGTTCACCTTGCGGGAGTCTGGAAGCCGACTGTCCCCACAATGAACCCTCGGCGCAGGGTGGGTTTATCGATGCTGTGCACCATCCCCAGCAGTGCCTGCAGGCATCTCCTCTGTGCTACTGGTGTGCAAAACCTCTCCTAGCCATGGAGTTTTTTCTCCTTTGCCTGGTAAAAGCTGGATGTTGTTGTTTATACTTTTGTGACAGGCCTCTATATGGAGGTATTTTTGTGAAGAGCTGAAAGACAACTAGAATTGATCACGCTGGTTTGCCCCTGGCATGAATCACCACATACAAATAGGAAATCCTGCTCTCCACAGCTCTTCGTGGAGATCACGCTAACGACTTGCTGTGGTGCAGCCCCAACATCTCGATGGGAGGCAGCCAGGCATCAGAGAAAATGATGGGGAATGTAATGAATCATTTGTCTTCCCTGGAGAAGGAAGAGTGGCAGTGAAAAAATAGACCCTTAACTCCTCAGCAGCCGGCAGCTGCTGCTGCTGATGTTCCCAGGGCCTCCAGTGGGCAAGGGGAAAGGGACGAGGACCACGGGGACAGGTGAGGGAGGACATCGCCACGCTGGCATGTTCTCAGCATGTGGAGCAGACCCAGACTCACTCTCGGAACAGCCTGGATGGCTGTGTCCTGGGTTCGGTTCAGGATTGTCACCAGCAGTTGCTGGCCCAAGCAGCTGGCAGGGGCCACAGTGGGATCAACACCTGAGCCAGCCGAGGGGAGAGTCGGTAGCACGTTGAGTCAGGGCCCTATAGAAGGGGAGGGCTGGCCAAGGGTGGGGGTGTCTGTTTACAACTTGCTTCAGTGCAGCCGGAGCAGGGAAAGCAGCGTCTCGGACACAGGTAGAGCCTTCCTGGCTTCTATTACTTGCTTTGTTTGCTTACTATTGTTAGTACTGGTATTTTCTTCTCTCTTTATCTTGCTGTATTAAACCATCCTTATCTCAGGGGTCTCATTTTTTTTTCTTCCCCCCGGTTCTCCTGCCTATCCCTCGATGTTGGAGGGGGAAGGGGTTGGGTGAGTGGCTGCGTGGTGCACTGGAGGGACTGGGAGAGCTACACCTCCCACACAGACCTGCCACGGAAGAGGCTGTATCAGCCGAGTTATCAGAGCAAGGTAAGCCCCATGCTCTCAGACCCATGCTGCCTCTCCCCGGGGTGGCTCTGGAAGTGCCGCCTGGTGCAGAACTGACCCAACTTTCGGGCTTCCCTGTTCCTCTGGGTCACCTCTTTGGGATGTCCCTGCTTGCTGCTGCCTGGGACTGTGGTGCCCACCCCCACCCCCCAGCTCACAGCCCCACTGCCAAACTGGGTGCACAGGGCAGGTTTGGCAACACCAGCAAGGCGTGTGAATCGGGTCGCTGCGCGGTTGGGCTTTGCAGTACAAAAGAGCCTTAAATCCTTGCACCTAGAGATACGCAGCTAAATGAGAAGAGTGTTAGCTCAGTGTGCTCGGCACCAGACCCTTACTTACTGGTGGTGAGCCAGTGATTTTACCCAGCAGCACCAGTAGCATTATTTTATTGGTTTTGACCTTTCCTTTATTGGACAATAAGCATGAAAGCAGGGGTGAAGGTAGGTTTGTGTGGGGAGGGCAAAGGCAACACATCTGGCCGAGCTGAGAGTCCTTGTGACAAAGGACAGAGGGGGCTTAGGGGGCGAGATGGGGTGAATAATCCAAAATTGCACTGTAAAGTTTTATTACAAAGAATTTGCCACAGTTTCTCCAGATGTATTCATGTATTTGCACTTGCTGCAAGCAGCACTTTTTGAGGGAAGCAAGGAGCTCAGGGAGCTGTACTGGCCAAAACCACTCGGCTTGGGTCTAATTAGGTCACGGAGGGGCCTCTGTAAGGGCAGACCCCGAAACCCAGGCTGCGCCCGATGGCACCGCTGTGCCTCGGAAGGCAAAATGGAAATGCCGGCTCCCCTGTCTCTGTCAATTAGGGAATTAAAGTTGTTTCTCTGATAAACCCCTCAAAAAGAAAACTAATCAATCTAAAGCAATTTTATTAACACAGACATGATCATCTTTTTTTCCATTTCAATCAAATGTGACTTGTCTTCTTGCAATCCCGTTCTGCATTTTACCTCAGCTCATGCTGGGATGAATAAGTCTGGGAGCATAACTAATATTTGCAATTTAAATAGGGCAACTGCTTGTGGAGCATGAAACGAGCGTTACACAGCCAACTGCAGCCCAGCTCCACTCCCAGTGCTGCTGCGGTGCCGCCGCTCTGCCCTCACCCTTCAAACCCACCAGCCCGGGGCTCACCATCCCACGGGAGATTCCAGCCGTACGGACGGGTCTGAGCAACCACTGCACATCCCAAGTGGAGTTTGCATGGAATAGCACAGTATGTACTGACTATACAGTGATGCTGGGAAGCATTTTCCGAGTTAAGAGCCAGACAGGATCTTCCCGGGATGGCAAACACAGGAGGGTGGTGGGTGAGTTGGGTGCTCAGCCCAGGGAGGATTTGCAGGAGGCTCCCATGGGTGGAAGGAGCACTGAAAATTGATGCAAGAAAAAGACCAAGTGTCTCCTCTTCCAGGCAGCGCTGAATCCTGCTCGGTGCAGACCAATAGTGGGGGTGCTGCCGTAATTCCCTCCTGGGTGGCTGCTGTTGAGCGTGTCCCTGTGCTGCTGGGCACCTGCCCTGGCCACGGGACTCACGGGGCACCCATGCTTGTCTTTGCTGCTTTCCAGCCCCGCTGCTGCTCCCGCAGCGCAGGGCTGACTGAGTTGCTTTTACCCTCCAGCTCTGGCCAAAGCAGGAACCGTTTTTCCCCCGGGAGCTCACCCTCTCCATTAGCAAGGTGCCGGCTCCTGGTGCTCCGGCAGCTCCCGTCACCGCTCAGCTCTGACCTCAAGCAGCTGCCTTAAACCCGGCCTCTCGATCTTTTTGACAGCTTAATCTTTATTTGCTTCTGACAACAATATGTGTAATTGCAGCCCCTGACAGATCAGATGGAGGGAGCGCTCAGAAGAGGAAGGAGTCAATGGCAACGTGTGGTCTGAGCCCAGCATCTCCCCGTGTTCCCGAGACAGCGGTGAGCTCCGCTCGGCAGCAGTGGCAGCAAGAGGACAACGCTCCTGACACGATGCCCCATGGGCAGTCTCTGAGCCTGGCCCCCCCTGCACTGGCTCAGCTTTCCCAGCCATGGGGCATTCGCATGGAATCCAGTGGTCCCATGGGGTCCCTGCACGTCCCGCTGGTTGTGGCCGATACAGGCACTCCAGGGGTGTGCACTTCCATTTCTGGGGGTGAGTATCAGGCTTCCTGCTGGATGCCGTGCGACTGCTGCCTCCCACGAGCCTTATCACCACCTCCTAATCAATACCCTGCCAACAATGATGCCAATAACTTTAATTCTTGATAAATGGCAGGCATAAAACTGAGCTATCGTGTTGCTAAAAGAAATTTAATTCAGGGTGAGCAGAAGGGATCCATCCTTTGGCAGCATGGCTGTTAAATCAGCCGCTCGTCCGGCCCCCATCAATATCCCCTCAGCTCATGCTGGTGCCGGAGGGTCCCCAGGTGTCACCCCCAGCTCCCTAAAACCAGCCCATTCCCACTGCACAGCTCTGTGCCTCTCGCTGTACCGCCCAGCGGGTCTCCAGTCCCACCAGCATCCCCCCAGCATTAGGACACATCCCATCGCTGGGGACGGTGTCACCCGTGGCCACCTGCAGCCACAGGCCCACTGGACCGTGACCTGGATCTACAGAGGAGGGACTTTTGTCTTTGCTAAGTTTTTAATTATGAGCAGCCCTTTTGTTGGCACGGGCACTTATTTCTGTCTGATTATTTTTCCCAACGCATCCGTGACACAATCAGGGTTCCCTCCGCGCGCACAGGAAGGTTTCCTTCATTAGTTATTAGATTTCAGCCCCCGAAGAGCAAATTAAGGGACATGAATATGCAAATCTAATGCTTCTAAACTGATAGCGTCAGAGCTTCCTCCGGAGGGGATCAAAGCCGTGGTGCCACTTGGTTTCCAGCTCCTTGCATGGGGGGGGGTCGGGTTTTACACTCTCTTTAATTTGTTTGGGGTTTTTTTATGCACTGGAGAGAGCTAAAAATAAAGATTCCACCAAAGTTGTTCTTTTGGCTTTGCTGGGTTGTGTTTCTTGGGGCTTTTATTAAACGCTGTTTGTGCCCTGTTGCCAGAGCCGGTCAGCTGGCAGCCCCGGGGCTGAGGCTCTGCCAGCCCCTGCTCTGCTGCCACCCCCGGGATGCTGTGCCCAAGGGGGGGACGTGACCACAGTGAGAGCACAAGGGACAGGCTGGGGACCTGCTGGGAACCTGGCAGGAACCGTGGGACATCACAGATGGCACCAGTTTGGGTTGGAACGCCCCCAAAGGAGCCGTTTCCCCCTTTCAGCACTTCCAGCCTCGGGATGGGGGGGTAGGGGTGGGAGTGTGAAGAGCCTGATCCTGGTCACGAGTGAGGGAGGCAGGGTAAGGGTGTGGAATTGCAGGGTTGTGGGTAGGGCCTTGGGGACAGAACATCCATTTTTGTGGCATGTAGGGCAGAGGGTGGAGGAGGTGAGCGCCCGTCCTGGCACGGTGGACGTAGACTGGTCCAGATGTCCA
>VWZY01006472.1:24979-35529 GCA_013399075.1 Chloroceryle aenea
CTGTCCCCCCTGGCACGGGGCCCCGGCTCCCCCCCCACTCCCCCCAGCCAGCTTCAACTACCGTAATCGAATGAGGATCTCCAAGCGTGGGAACGCTGCCAGGAGGGGAAGGAGAAAGATGAAGAGGAGGAGCAGCAGACCCCGCACATCGGGGGGGGACATTTTTAACACCACTCCATTAACTGCCAGCAGCCGGGGGGGCTTTTTCCGTACCGTGCAGAATGCTCCGGGAGCTTCCAACGGCACTCGGTGGCAGCTGGGCTCCTCCGCACCGATCTGCGCGATGCTGCGTTCAAGNCCAGGGGGGTTGGGGGTCCTCTGCGGCTGCCTGGAGCCGGAGCATGTGGTGACGGGGGGAGGAGGCACCTCCTCACCACGACAGTAGCTCTTTGTAGAAGAAAACCACCCTCTTTGCATCTTTGCAGGAGAAAACTCCCCCCTCTCTGCATCCTGGCCTGGCTTGAAACGAGGTCAGTGCCACCGGGACAGTCATCAGCACAACTGCCATGAGCAATCACAATTTGTCTCTTCTCCTGGGAAGAGAACTCAAAAGCCAAGAGAAAAAGTGAAATGAGCCCCAGTGCAATTAATGAGCATCTCAGGGGGGCAGGGAGAGGGCAGTGGGTGCAGAGGTTGGGGGGTGCCCTGAGCCCTTCCGCTCTCAGAGGCAGAAAGGGAACTGCTAATAGACCAGCGCCCGGGTCTGGGGCAATGTCTGAGCACAAGAAAAAGAGACACAAAGTCAGCAAACCTCTTTATTTGAGTGATGTGTCACAGCGTGGATTGGTGATCCCACCGAAGCTGGCAGCCCCATGGGATCAGACTCCAGGAGGAAACCTGCTCACGGGAGCGGTGCCGTAGACGTCCACAGAGTATCGGTGGTACCAGAGCTCATCGTTCTGCGGTGTGGGTTGGACTGAAACAGCCTCACCACACAGGAAGAGAGCTGGGATTTCACAGGAGACAGGTATCTGTGAAACCATCAGGCAAAGCAGAAGAAACCCTCGGGAGGAGGTGCCACAAACCTGGGGGGGGTGTCACTGCAAACCCGCAGCACTTCTGCACGTGTTCGGAGTTGACACCCTGGAGACGCCGAAGCGCTGGCAGGATCCGGACCCGCTCCTGGCACCGATGCCTCCCACACTCCATCACACGGGAATTTGTGCCAACAGATGCACGAGCCCAAGCGTCTTTCCCCTTTGCTAGAAGTGATTCTATCACGCCGCACATCTCTCTACTCCATCCTGCCTTCCGAGCCCGGAGCTGCCCGCTGAGGCACGCGCCTTCCCAGCGGATCTTTGCCAACGTGCCTGCGAGCGGCAGGATTCCCCACGCTTCCCACAGAGAGCTGCACCCCGCACATCCCTCGCCACCAAAGCATCCTCCCAGCCGCAGGACCACCCTGGCCCAGCACCCGCCCCTGGCACCGCTGCCACAGGCAGGTGCCCGTGCACCGATCCGCCGCCCGCGACAGAACTGAGCACACCAAGCCCCGTGTGCCGCAGGGGATCAAAGCAACTGCAGCACCAAGAAGAGAAGTGGTCCTGCTTGCCACAAGTGAGTCAGGCTCCAGCCGATGAAACCCTCAGCTCCTCAGCTCCCAGTGATGCTGGGTTTTTTTCACCAGCTGACCACAAAGCCCCAGTAGCACAGCCCACGGCCACGACCAGTGGCCAAGCGTGCCAGGCTCAAGCAAATGCCAATGCCAGGAAGGTCTGGCTGGCAGAGCTCTGCACCCTCGCATCCTGCATCTCCATGGGCACCTCCATCACAGGCACTGCTGAGGTAACACATCAGTAAAGCCTGGGAGTCAGCGGGGGAATAATAAGGAATTCAAATAAACTCCCTGCCAGAAGCAGCTGTTAGCTCATGTACCACCACCCGGGGCTGGAAATGCCCTTGGCTGATGTTCGCCCCGATCTGTGCCAGCCCAGCCTCTGCTAATAAGTAATTAGGAGATAATTAACATTTGTAGCATACAGTGGGAAACATCTGGGCCTGATAATGTCTGAGGAGCCTTCAAGGGTGATTAATGGGGTCGGGAGAAAGGAGAGGGGCGGGTGGCTCATCACAGCATCGTGCTGGAGGGGATGGGCTGGGATCGACAGCCCATCAGGAACTCGGGGATGGGGGACACCTTTTCCCACAGTCCTCCCGAGCCAGAGAGGGACAGCAGCATCCTCGTCTGCCTGGGAAGAGGTTTTCCCAGTCTGGAGCTGATCACTCAGAAGCGACCTGGGCTCAGAGACAAAACAGAGGGCACTTGGTAGAGGTGGAATTTATTTTGTATGACTCCTACTTAATTAAGTACTTCATTTGCATAACCTTGTGCAGTTACTCTCTCCTGTCATCATGAAATCCAGCCATGTGCAAACAGTTAGCAAAAATAACACACATAACTCAAACTTATGTTTGTTGTAAAAATGGTTTTACACGATGTGGTTAAGCAGGCCTGACGTACAGCCCAGAACCATCTTTCCATCCCCTTTAAAGAGGAATAAATCTCTGCCTCGATTTCCAGGGAAACTAGTTGAGTTTTTTCTCGACTCCATCAGCTCCTCTTTGGCAGATTTCCCCGCCCGATGGCTCCACCGCAAAGCTCGGCAGTGGAGGGGCAGCTATCGGGCTCCACACAACCACTCACCCTCTTATTTCCCTGAAAATTAGCAAAAAGCCAAGCCAAGGGGTCCTTAAGCCCAACACAACCTCATCAGACCTTCCCCTTGCTCTTAAAGGTTACTTGTGTCCAGGGCTCTCTAGCCTTTAACCTGTAGCACGTGCATCCAGGAATGAAGAAACCCAAAACACAAACGTGCACCTACAGAGGCATACTTCTGGGCTGTGCTGACCTTCTGCAGCTTGATGCTGTCCTCCCCGTGTGACACCGGGAGAAATATCCCCAGTGACACTCAGCGGCCACTCGTGCTGTGCTGGCTTGTCAGCTTTTGGGCGGCTAGTGCAGCCGGGAGGGTTAGCACTGCAGGATGCTTGGCAAACCCAGCTGACATTTCCCAGTGTGACATTAATAAAGGTGGGCTTGAGCAATGAAGGGAGCTCTGGAGGCACTGGGGGACAAGCTGGAGCATCCCTAAGGAGAGGGCCTCTGAGGTCCATCAGATCCTGCCTTGCTTTTTCCTTTTCTTTCCTGCGACAGAGTGATGCTTAAAACGGCAGCAGCAGCCCCTGGCCCGGAGCATCACCCAGCCCCTGTCCCAGGGCTGCAGCACGTGGCTCTACACGTGGCTCTGTGCCCACCCACCCACAGGTCCCTGGGCTCCCAGCACCCACCAGCGCGTGGGTGAGCAGCTGAGCTCCAGCCTGGCATTTCTAGGGCACCCATGGCCACAGCAGCTTGCCCAGTGTCTGCTGAAGGACTGGCCACCCCACAGACCAGTGCTGCAGCCAAGCCCTCCTGTCTCCTCAGAAGAATCCAGCGGGGGAAAGAGCATCTCCTGGGGGAAGCTATTCACCGATATCTGAAGGCTTCAGAGGTGTTAGCAAAGTTTTAACACATTAGGCATGAAAAGGTCCAGTTTGCTGGCCCCCACCACCCCTGCACGGCTGCAGCGTCGCTGCTGAGCCCAGAGGTTGGGGGTTACTTCCAGACAGCCAAACACCAGCAGCTGGTGTTCCCCAGGACAGATCACCCTCGGACATACTCACCCTGGAAAGCTTGTTGGACTGTGCTCTGGGAGGCTCAGTGAGCAGCTGAGCCTGGGATGACCCATGGGACACGCCAAGAGAGTTACACATGAGCCCTGCTCTGAATCCCCTCGTTAGCAATATTAGCAAAGAGCCACAAAACCCCCCAGACCCTTGTCTCCTGCTCTGCCCACAGACCCAGCCAGCTGCACAGTCCCACCACAGCATGGCCAGGAACACGCACACCTCCATCCTACAGGGGAGGAAGAACAATTCAAAGTGTCTATAAATACCCGGGAAGGCAAATGCATTAACCTTATCTTGATCCCAGAGTGTAATTACATAAAGCCTGGCTCCCAAGTAAATGAGTACATTAATAACAATTTTGTTCCTGTAATTACTATCAGTTCTTAGATCTTGCAGCTATTTGCTAATTCAGCCACACGTGCGAGGGCTTTTCCACCACCGAACCCACCACCACCTGCAATGGCCCAGCCTTGGCCAAACAGCTCCGAGCAGTGCTCAGGAAACCTATTTTCAGTCTGCAAATACAAGTCACAGTTTAAATAAAGATGCTACAAACAAATCGACCTGATTCTCGTCCAGTGAAAGATGTGGTCCCCACCTGGAGGCGAGCCTTTCCACGGGGAGAGCTCCCGGGGAGCCAGGCAGCATCAGCTCCGATGTGCAAGGATAAGCGACACCAAAGCCAGGGAGCTGCACCGGTAGGATGGATGTGCTAGTGCAGAGAAAGGCACCAGGAAAGGAGCACCGATGGTGACACAGAACCAGACAGCTGGGGAAGGAGGTGACACTTTGCTCAAGGTGCAGACACCGGTTGCAAGGAGGGGACCTGGCAACTCCTCTATCCAGCTATTCCCGACCTCCCTCCCGCTCACACACGGCTCCTGGTGCCAGCAGGGATGGGCTCCAAGCCCAGCGGGTCGCAGGTGAAGCAGAGGAGCTGCAGCAGCACCGGCACGCCGGGGCCGAAGACATCAGGTCCACAACAGCAAAGGGAGTGGTGGAACTGCCGGACTCTTGGGGATCCCCGGCCCCCCCACGGGCCATCCCCAGGAGGGTGCGTCAGCACGGTGAGGAGGAGGAAGGAGCATCCATTCAGATCTCCATGGAAACCTGCAGTGAGTGCAAGCTGCGGGGAAGGCTTTAATTTCAAGTGCTGATTTGGCTGCGACCCTGGGAGCAATCGGCAGGAGATGAGCTGCATTAAGAAGCAGCAGGGTAGGACGCTGCTCCGAAAATGGGTGCCCAAAGAGTATCTGAAACCATTAGGCTTGAAAACCTGCTTCTGAAAGGCAGGAAGCCGAGCTGGGTGAGCCCTCACGGCAAAGGATTTAGTTAATTCATTTGTCCCCTTTTTTCTATGTGCAAATCATCCGTGAAAAGACTGGGTTTTTTTTCCTTAATTTGTTTGTTAATTTGAAACGAGAGGACAGATGGTCTGCACAGGCAGAGCTTAGAGCATCCTCCGGCAACGTGCCCTGGGCAAAGGGGTCCCCACCACCATCCCCACCAGTCTACTAGCACAGGAAAACACCCCAAATTTGCCAAAACTGTGACAATAAATCCTCAGGGACTCTGGTTTGGGGCAGGTATGCCCAGGGACAGAACACCAGTGCTTGCTGCACTGAGATCTTCCACCACCAGCATCTTACGGGGCTCGCCAAGGAAGAGGCGACACACCAGACTGAGAGCTGGAGCCCACGGCCACTGGCAATGCCCAAGTACCCATCACCCGATGGGCTCCAGCCAGAGAGCCCCGAGGCTGAGCAGAGGCTTCCCTCCAGCAGATCTCTGGGGCTCCAGGTGCCCCCATACCAGCAGAGGTGGGGGAGCCTGAGGCAGAGCCCCCCGCCTGCAGCCGACGCCTGCGCAGCCAGGCTGGCAGCGCGTGATCCTGGCATTATCCCTCGGCAGCAGATGTAAATGTCAGTCCCGTCCCAAGGGGAGCTAAACCCGCGCTGCAGGCAGGGATGGCTTTTATGATCAATTCCCTTTTACAGCCACTCTCCAGCAAAGCCAGTGTAAGGACAGGGCACGGCTGCTCCCCAGACCTCGGGTGACATTGTGACGGGTGCCGGGAGGTGACTAACCAGGAATTTTAAGAGATTTCCATCCCTAAAAGCAAAGCCCAGCCCCTCCAGTGCACAGCTGAGCACCATGTGTGCTGTAACTCGTGTTGGGAAAGGTGGCCCCTGCCCCTCCAGCCCACGGTGGGTGCTCTCCAGCAGCAGTCCCCTGGAGATGTGCACAGGGCTGGTTTCCAGCAGACTTGCTGGTCTGGCCTTTCTCTAGACAGGACACCCCTTTCTTCAGGGAGAAAGTGCAAAGTGTGGAAATTTAAGATGCTCCAAGGCACAAGGAGCCACAGAGCAGAACAAGCAGAGCCCTGCTTGCCCCTTTGGCACCTCCCCTTCCCATCTCCCACTGCAGCCACATTCTGGAGATAAACAGAAGGCCGCAGCCTCCAAGGCTTTTATCCCAGGACTTTCCATTTAATTTAATTATTGAAGTACATTTCCCCCGAGATAGGATCTGCGTGACATTTGATAAGCCGTACCTCCCGGCGCAGCCCGCTCGCCTCGTGCACCAGCCACCAGCCCAACGGCTTTACAGGGGCTGGGAAACGGGTCTCAGGGCAGGAGGCAAAACCAGCATCCCCGGGAGGAGTCTTGGGGCAGCTCTGTCAAACATCTCATGACGAGCATGGGAGGAGCAGGTCAGAGGAAAGCAGGACACAGATCAAACGTTAATCCAGACTGGGAAGTGAGGGATGGCTGTCAGCACCTGACTCGCCGTGTCCCTAAAAGCAAGTGCTCCCTAAGAATGGACCCGGGGCTGTACCTGCTGTACCTGCTCTGGAGACCTCTATTCACAAGGCCAACAACCTGGTCTTGCTCCCCCAAACACTTTGCCACCCTCTGATGGGAGCTGGGGCAGCAGCAGAAGTTCAGTGCTTACAGAGCATTTAAAAAGTTTAAATAGCATTTGGAAATAACAGGTAAACACTTGATGTGTTGACCTTCACTAAATGGACGCTGCTTCCCACCTCGGGACAAAAAATTAATTGGTAAATGAACACAAAGCCTCAATTCTTCACCAAATGTCAAGCCTGGGACAGAGAGGAGGGAAATGATTTACAAGGATCCGGCAGTTTATAAATGCTACAAATTTCTCATTATGTAGCTGCAAATTATCATTAAAAAGTGATCTGCATTTCAGCAGTGGTTCACCCGCACAGAGCAGCCTGGGGCAGGGAGGCCCCCACTCCTCCACCTGGTAGCTGCTGAAAAACCCACCAAAGCCCCCCCAAAGTCTTGTGATGATGGGGTGCAAACCCAGACGGGAGACGAGCTCCGCAGGGAAGCGGCCGACATTCCTCACGGGGGTGGAGGAGGATTTGTGAGCATCATCCCCAGCCAAACATCCCCTCGCTGAGTCCAGTGGCTGCAGCCCCAGAGCAGCCACCCCTCCAGGCGAGGCCACCCCAGAGCGATGGCTCCCAGCAGGACCTGGCTAGAGAGCAAGGACATGGTTTGAAAGTGCCCTTCACATCTCATCCATCCCAGCTGACTGGGAGCGCAGCAGCCGCAGCTCGGAGGCTTTTCATCTCCCCTGCCAGCCCTCCTTTCTGCTGGAGATGCTAATAAAGTGCATTTCCTCCAGCCATTGTTTCACTTATGGAACCTTCAGCCGGGTTTTGATTGAGTGCACTTAATATAGTTGCTCCTGTTGTAGAAAGGATTTTGAGCCTGGTATTTGACAGCCTTGATCTTAAAGAAATCCATTAAGAGCAGCTTTATCTGCAGGTTTTGTAACCATTAAATCAGGTTTTTATCAAGTTGGTGGTGTGCTTTCAGGACAACGCGTGGGAGAAATGGGGGATCCACCTCCCAGTCTCCAGCACTGGGACTGGTGTGCTGTGTTTGGGCTACAGCTCAATAACCAAACAGGGATTTTTCTCTGCAGAAGAACATCTTAACACCTGACTTGGGAGAAGTACAGGGCATGAACTTCCAGGGACAAGAGAGAATCATAACTGGACTAATGAAAATTCCTTTGCACATTGCTGCTGGAAGGTGAGCAAAGAAATCACATCTGGCTTTGGCCACCTCTGCTGGTCCTGGTACCAGCAGCTGCAGGGCTTCCAGGTTCACATTCTCCTGGAAACATTTTCCTCTTCCTTCTCAGATAGAAAAATAATGATCCCTGAAGATAAAGCTTGTAAAAGAAAGCTTTTTCTAAAAGACAAGGCTGTGGGACCCAGCCTGGGGTGAGGTGGAGCCAGGGACACATGAACAAGGTGATGGGGAGAGCTGGCAGCCCAGGGGATGCTCTGCCCTTGCCACAGAGCTGGGGGGTCCAGGGCCAGGGGCTCCTCCACCCATATGCTGCTGGTGCATCCAAGGAGCTTCTCCTCCAAGGGCAGCAGGACCACGGGGCCCAGGAGGGCATTTACCTTCCCCCGGGTGAAATGTACTGTTAAATTAAGACAGGAAGAGACGTGCAGTGCTCAGAACCTGAGAGAGCAATTACAGAGCCCGCAGCCGGAGATGGTTTGTGCAACCTCATTAAAGGTGGCTAGAGAAAAAACAAAGTTGCTGCATCCACATCTAGCACGTCTATCTACACACGGAGACAGTGCTGTGGGCCCAAGTGAGCGGAGCAGCACGCTGCAAGCTGGAAAAGGTACCTGGCCCTCATCACCCAGCACTCGGCCCACAGAGCCACCAGCAGCTGGGCAGTGCCCACGATGTGCCACATCCCACAGCCACTCGAGCCCAGTGCCCCGTGCTGCCCAGCACTGCCCGCACCGGCAGGTCCAGTTACCCTGCTCCTGCCAAAGACAATCGCTAATAAATTCATCTCAGGTGAATTAAAGTGTTTCATTTAGATTTTGACCTTTCAAAAGAAAATGAATAATGCATTTCAAAATAAAAACTCATTTCAGGCTGAAGAATCAAAACACTTCCCCCTGGAAATGCCAGGGTGACACATTAACAACAACAAAGTCCTGACTTGTCGGGTGGGAAGCCTGCGAGGAGCAACCCCTTCCCCAATGACAGCAGATTCGTTCCCCCAGCCCTGGTGCTGGCATCTCTCAGCAGGGACGCAGCTCAAAGGGCACCTGGGCTCCCCTGGGCTGCAGCTGCACATCCAAGAGAGATGCACCAACAGAAAATAAGTGTTAAAAACCTCTTTTTGAGGCTTGTTCTCACAGATATCTCTGGGTGTTAAAGCAGCACACTGCTCCCTTGAATCTCAGTGCCAGCTGCCACCCTAAGGTGCCATGCTGTGCCCTCACCACGGCCAAGCCTCAGCAGCAGGTTGCAGAAGTGCTTTGGTGCTGCAGTGCCACTTTCAAACAAGTCCATCAGCTTTCAATTTGGCAGACACTCCCAACTACTCATTGCAGCTAATAAAGTCACCCAGTAACATCATATTAGGAGGCTGGCAAGCTCCCAGCAAATATTATGGTGAGCCTTTGGTTAATTAGAGGTTTCTCAGGCAGGCACTATTTTGTCTTTATAACAGAAAAAATAAGCTGAGTTTAAAAGTTTGAGCCTGAGGAGTACCGTGTGGAAGCCCAGGCATCTCAGGAGCCCAGCTCCCAGCTGAAAGGGCACTCTGCTGCTGCAGAAGCTTTTGCAACCAACTCCTTTTTTATTCTTTTTAATTTACTCTCTTATTTCTATTTGTCATTTTTCAGTGGCCCCTACCTGCCCTGGGCAGGGCTGGCCAGGAGCTGGGCACCAGTCGACCTGCCCTTCCTCCTCCCCTGCTGCTGTTCTTGCAACGTCCCCACCTGCCCCTCACCTCTGAAGCCTGCGGGAACCTCCAGTGCCAAGGGACTGGGATCTGGCAGTGCCAGCAGCTCCCAGAGGAAAGTAGCACGGCAGGAGCGTGCACCAGGCAGGGCTTTCTGCCAGCTCCTGCCTGCACCAGGCTCCAAACACAGCCCTGGAAAGGCTGGTTATTCTGAGGATCAGTAAAGTTCAGCCACCACAGCAGCGCAACAACGACGACTCCTGTCTGGGTAAGCAAATGAATTTTAATGGGGTTTCCACCAGCCCTGCTCAGTTTCCCAGTGCTGGTTGGCAAAGCTCACAAGGAGCCAGCCCTCGGCACACCAGTGCAGTGGGAGCAGCAGCCAAGTGGGACCCATGCTGGTCACCTCCCCACAGCACATCCACAGCCAGAGCAGCAGGGCAGTGGCTCCTGTGACAGTGTCCCTTGAGGTCCCAGCTGGACCCACCGGACCCAGCAGCTGCTCAGGAGCCCACGGCAGCCAGAGGCAGATTTCAGAGACTGGAGGGTGCTGGGCTGAGAGCACTGTCTGGGTGACAGCAGCGACGCTCAGGTCCCCAAAGGGTCCCACCTGCTCCGGGAGGACAGGAGATTCCAAGAGTTACTGAAACTATGGGAAGCACTTCCCCATCTTTCCTTCCCCGCACGCCTCAGTGATGAGATGCGAGCTGAGATTTTTAAGGTGAGTTAATTATATCACTACTGGAATGCAATTTTCCTCCTGACACAAATGAAATGGGAAGAGAATGACAAGTTGCACGCCAGGCACACGGTGCTATGAGTTTGTCGTTAGCAGAGATGACTTCATTAACAAGCGTGAGCCCAGAAGCAGCTCCATCCCAGCCCGTGCCTGGCAGCAGCCGAGCAGCAGAAGGTGCGGCCGCTCCACAGGCTGAGGTTTTCACACCAAGCACACCCACAGCCCCGTTGCTGCCAGGCTCCAGACCACTCACAGCACAGCTCACACCTCTGCGGAGGCTCTTTGCTCTCCAGCAGGATGAGGCCTCACCCCCCGGGACTGTCTGTGCCACCAGAAAGTTGTTCCGGACCTCACAGTTCTGCAGATTTGGGGTGGAAGC
>VWZY01006474.1:0-13040 GCA_013399075.1 Chloroceryle aenea
TTGACAACCCTTTTGGGGATGATATTTTTCCTCACGTCTAACCTAAACTTTCCCTGGCACAACTTGAGGTCATTTCCTCTTGTCCTATTTCTTGCTCCTTTGGAGAAAAGACCAACCCCGACCTGGTTCCAACCTCCTTTCAGGGGGTTGTCAAGAGTGAGGTGTCCCCTAAGACTCCTTTTCTCCAGGCTCAATGGCCGTAGGCTCCTCAGCCACTCCTCACAAGACTTGTGCTAAGGACCCTTCAAAAGCTTCATTGCCCGTCTCTGGACATGATCCAGCCCCTCAATGTCCTTGGAGTGAGGGCCCCAAACTGAACACAGTTTTGAACTTAAGAAATAACAAAAGAGGTCTAGAACTGATGTACTGACCAACATTTACCTGTGTGAAGCCACAGGTGCCACATATGATACCTGCATACTCTCTCCAAAGGCTGCCAGGTGAAAATGGACACACTTCAGGAAGGATCCATTTTTACCAGTTGAAGTTCTTTTAAATTCACTGAGTTTTCCTACTGCCTAAATAAAAGAGTTTATATTACCTCAAGAACTGTCCCATGTAAGTTTTTATGATGTGATAAACAATGACAATTCATCCCGTGTTACAAATGCTTCTGCTACTGAGATGCTAAAATATTGTCACAAGTGGAGGAACAGAAGGAGAAGGTTTAAATAGACTCGTTTGGGGGTTATTTCTTCAGATGGAAAAGTATATATATAAAAAAAAAGATAGGCGTTGTCCCTGGATACGTTTGGGAGCACTGTAAGGATGGAGATAAGTGTCTTTATGCATCAGAGTAGTTCTTTCTGGTTCAAAGAGCAGTCTCCAAAGTTAAAACAAGTGTTTTTGTCAGGAGAAATTCCTCTTGGCTTTGAATAAGAGCTCCAAAGAGACTGAAAGGTCTATTTACTCACGTCACTCGACCTCTCATTTCTCCTGAGTTTTATTAACAGTATCCTGCTTAGATGGATTTGCTTTGAACAGCACATTGAAAGTGTTGGTGTAGGAGTTAGAACTAAATTTGGTTGCAGAACCCTGTAACAGGAAACCTTTTTTTTTCCTAGAAAGTTCATAGAATGCTAAAAATAACAAAATACATAAAGAACGGAGCTGGCCTGGCCCAAACATTTGGTAGGTGCGACTTGAATGAAGCAAGCTGCATGCCCTGGCAAGCTGCAGGCTGTCCTTTTATCTAACAGGCTGTTTATTCTGAGCCTGGGTAACTGCAACATGATGAAAGACTAGAGGCTGGACCTTGTTTCCCATCTTGTAAATAAAATTAAAAGCAACCACTTTTCTAAGATCTTTTACTTTAGCATTAGCTTTATGTGTAGCACCTAACACCTCTGAACAAAGGCGAGGCACCACAAAGCACAAATGTCATCTAGAGACTCCCAGATTTCTATGGGAATCTGGAATTTAAACTGGAAAAGCCTGGAGCCAGGTTTCCTTGAATAAAGGAATAGCTGTTTAAAATGAAAGAAGAACACTTGGAAATAAGCAAACCCAAACAAACCATGCTGCAGGCTGGTCTGTCTCCAACCACCCTATGTGTAAATCAGTCCTTAAGCACTAGCAGCACTATGCATCTCTCAAGTAACCCACCCTCTCCTCCCTTACATAGAACTTGGAGCATGTCTCCAGTGCACGCAGAAGCTGCAGTCTCCACTTCAAGACAGACTTTGCTGCTTCAGTTTTCTACTCTGGCACACCACCAATATTGCAACCCCTACCCTTGTGTTACAATCGGAGTGGCCAGTCTTCATTCTTGCATGCAGTTATACCCAAATGGAGTGATTGAGGGTTGCTGGCAGTAAAATCAGGATACCTTTTTGATCAATTGGAGTAGAGGTCATATACATGGTGCAAAGACCCATTGATCTACCCGAGGAGGACCATCAAACCACAATAATCTGTTTAAGCACTTTATTACATCCAAGTTTGGCTTTTAAATTTGGAATAATCCTGGTAATCCACTAGCTCCAAGAAAATTCAAAAAGATGCACATATTAACTATCACTCTTGGGATAACCTTCAGAAAAAGGCCCTTCACTACAAAAAGGACATTGAGGGGCTGAAGCCTGTCCAGAGAAGAGCAATGAAACTGGGGAAGGATCTAAAGAATAAGTCTTGTGAGAAGCAGCTGAGGGACCTGGGGTTGTTCAACATGGAGAAAAGGCGGCTCAGGGGAGACCTTCTCACTCTTGACAGCTCCCTGAAAGGAGATTGGAGCCAGGTGGGGTCGGTCTCTTCTCCCAGGGAACAAGAAATAGGCCAAGAGGAAACAGCTTCAAGTTGCACCAGGGACATAATTTCCTCCCCAAAAGGGTTGCCAAGGCCTGTCCCAGGCTGCCCAGAGCAGTGGTGGAGTCCCCATCCCTGGAGGGATTTCAGACCCATGTAGATGTGTTGCTGAGGGACATGGTTTAGTGGTAACCAAGCAGTGAGGGGTTAACGGTTGGACTTGAAGATCTCAAAAGGTCTTTTCTAACCTAAAAAGTTCTGTCATTCTAATTTGCTATCAAAAAGGCAAAGTAGCACACAAAAATGGAATGTTTTGATAATGTCAAAACAACAACTGTGCTGTCCAAGCACTGTAAAGCCGTGCCAGCCCTGTAAAATTAAGATCCCTTTCTTAGCTGTAAATGAGACATCCAGACAGCTTTATCACAAGCCTTTTTTGCCTCCCACTTGAGTCAAACTCCTGATAACTGATTCAGGAGTACAGTGGATCCTGCCTGTCACAGAGAAGTCAACAGCTTCCTCGAGCAAGCTGTTGGTGGCCAGTCACAAAACTGGGTGAGCAGAGCACATTGGAGCAAGCATTGTATGCGAGCACCTGAGAGCAGTGCTGAGTGGCCTGGCCCTGCACAAAGGGGTTGATGAGGTCCATGGGACTCCATGTGCTCCTGATAGGGCCCTGCTTCCTGAATGGAAATGAGCTCTTCCTAACCTCTGAAACACTTTGGAAACAGACAGCGTCAGTATCCCAAACTAGAGTAATTCCACTGACTTTGGGTCAGAGCTGCAGTAAGGAACCAGAATCCAAGTCAAACCCTTGAGCATTTCGTATAAAAATTCCCACTGGCTTCAGCAGGCTTTCATTTGGCTTTTTGGGCTATAGCCAAAGTTCTCCAGATCAGAGTTGGATTTGAGTGACAAGGTAAAGCCTCAGAGATCCTTGGCTGCAGGCAGAGGCCATCCTACTCCCGATCTGAGCAGGGAGCTGTGCGGCACCCCTGCGTGGCACACCAAGAAAGAGTCGATGGAGACAACTATGTTGTTTTGCCTTTGTCATGTAAATACAGATCATCTCCCCAAGTGCTCAACAGCTTGAAACAGCTGTGCAGTTTCTTAAGGCTAAACCGCTGGAAGCCACTCCATTGTAATATTTCATCAAATACTCCAGCCTGAGCTGGTTTCTTGCATATGTATGTATATTACTTTGTTTGCCCTACACGTTGTATGCTGCTGAAGTATTTTCTATTTCCTGGCAATCCTG
Organism: Chloroceryle aenea; assembly: GCA_013399075.1. Taxonomy (NCBI): domain Eukaryota; kingdom Metazoa; phylum Chordata; class Aves; order Coraciiformes; family Cerylidae; genus Chloroceryle; species Chloroceryle aenea. The sequence continues at coordinate 3,503 of VWZY01006474.1, forward strand.
GAAATCATTAATGACCTCAGAGCATAACAGATGGTCTTGCCCCGCTTGGAAAAAAAAAAAAACAAACAACAACAAACCCAAAACACACCCAGAAAGGAGCAAAATTTGCAACACCTGTTTGGAGTCCTATGGCCAGCTCTGTCAGTAGAGCCCAGGGATCCAGAGGGACCCAGCATTCATACAGCCTGTCCCAAGGCATGTGGTGGGCTGAGGCACAACCTTCAGGGATCTCCCTCTCTGAGCAGAGACCAGCCCATGTTTTTTGCACATGATCCCAGCTAATCTGTGCTATGCAACCATTCTAATTAGACATAGCACAGAACCACAGCATGGCAGGGACCTCTGGAGATCATCTCATCCAACCTCCCTACTCCAGCAGGGTCACCAGAGCAGGGTGCCCAGGATCACATTGTCTAGGCAGTTTTGGAATCTCTCCAGAGGAGACGACTCCACAACCAGTCTGGGCAGCCTGGGCCAGAGCTCTGGCACCCTCAAAGGAAAGTTTTGACTTCTGTTCAGATGGAACCTCCTGGGTTCCAGTTTGTGCCCATTGCCCCTTGTCCTGTCACTGGGCACCACCAAGAAGAGTCTGGCCCCATCGTTTTGCCCCCTGCCCTTCAGCTCTTGATCAGCATTGATCAGATCCCTTCTCAGTGAGCTCTTCTCCAAGCTCAACAGTCTCAGGTTTCTCAGCCTTTCCTTGGCACAGAGATGCTCCATTCTCCTCACTGTCTTCATAGCCTCCACTGGACTCACTCCCGTAGTTCCTTGTCTCTCTTGAACTGGGGAACCCAAAACTGGACCAAATAATCTAAGGGTGGCTTCCCTAGAGCAGATTTGAGGGGAAAGAGAAACTTTTCCAATCTGTTGGCCACACTCTTAATGCACCCAATGCATTTGACAGCTCTGCAATTCATTGGAGAAGCTGCTATGTTCCTCTGTGGCTCAGGTGATGGGTTTGTGTGAAGTTCAGGGTTGCTTCACACTTTGACTGGTACAACACATGCTGTGCTTTCACGCTTGGACAACTTAGAGCCAAATCCTGCCTCGATCCTGGTGCAACTGCTGTGATGGGAAATGTAAAGGGGAAGAACTGGATGATCCTGAGCAGAGAGAAGACACATGCTCATTCTCATTAAAAGGGATCTCATAGGAGCAGCTACATCCAGCACCAGGCATATCAGGAGATGTACACAAGCACAGGAAGGAACAGCCTCTGCTTTAGAGAGCTTACAACCCAAACAGATGAAGAGAACAGTGCTATCCCATTTAAATGCTGGAGAAATGAGGCAGAGAGGGGTTTAAGAAGCAGGTCACATGGAAAAGCCTCTGGCAGAGCAACAAACTGAACTCACTGTCCTAAAAGAAACCCAGTCTCCTGTCCCAGCTCTTCACGCTATCTCTCTGCCTGACTCCCAGCACAACTCCTGCACCGGATCTCTCCTGCTAAGGGTTCCAGCAATACTGGGGAAACATCTTCCTGCTGGAGAAGAAACTAAAGGGTGGGGTGAGATGAGACTGACTACAAGGGAATTGGGGATTATTATCATTACTGTAGGATTTCAGACTTTTGTTTGGTCTCTCTCCATTTTCAGCTTTGCAGATGGAGGAAAAATGACAGCTATCGCCACCAAGAACATTCCCTGGCACTTTGACCGTTGCCCTGACTCTGACCCCTCTTAGAAGCAGAGCTGGGAAGGGAGAGGAGCCAGCATCTGCGAGCAGCATGGCCATGAAGGTTCCCCATCTGAAGCCTGACAGCAGTCAGAGACTAAGAGCCTCTATTTTTCTGTGGAACTGATAGAGGACTTGTCCAACATGGATGCAGTCATCCTCAGGCCTAACTTCTAGAGCAGACAAGCTCCTTTTCACATCATTAAAACCCTTCTTAGAGAGCCATCCCCACTTGAGAAGGCATAAAAGCAGCTAGAGCAGCCTGGCCTTCTGTACCCACATTTGACCAAATCCTCCTGCTTCTTTTAGATTGGCAAGCTTGTGACAGCCCCTTTATTTCTAGTTCTCATTTCCTTCACTTCTTGGGGGCAACAAACCACCCCCTTAACCTTTGCTTACGTAACACTGGGTGTGATCACTGTGCAAATAACTCAAGGAATTTCACAACAGAGCTGGTGTCTGCTCCCTCAGATACAGTTCTGCAAGAACTGCAGTGCCTGGCAGGGCTGCTGCTTGTTAAGGATTGCTGTAACATTTTAAAGCCTCACCACACAATTCTTTTACCTCAGGGATGTCACATGTATTCAATCATCTCCCAGTAGCCACCCCCAGTTCTCCCAGCAGCTGCACAGAGAGGAAAATACCCACGGCCATGAGTCAAACAGCAGTAACAGTTTAAAGTCTAATTTTCTGTCATTTGGGTTTTTTTTTTTCCCAAGACAGCTGACTGCCTGTAGCTCTTCCCACTGACCTAAAAGGTCAGGGATTGGGCAAATGCATCCCCACTCAAAAGCATCTGCTGGCAAGGTGAATATCTTGGAGCAGGGTGGACCAGACTAGCCCCGCTAAAAATGTTCCCTTTTAAGTTAATTTCTCTCACAGTGCTTTTTCTGCCTTCTTGCTCTTGCTGATCGCTTTGTGAATGGGTTCTGTTACCAACATCCTGAAACCTGCTTGCTGGTACAGGATGCAAATCTGCATCCAAAGGTGAACCCACACGTGATACTGAATACAACTGATTTGACAGGAATGGAGCTAGCTCAGGCATGGCCATGCCCTGGTCTCCACCACTGCTTAGCACACTTCATGTGATGCTCCTCACCACCACCAAACACATCAGCATTGGCTCAACCTGCTTGCTCACCTCCTTTACTCCAGGCAGCAGCTTCTACCTCCAGGGCAGCAGGCCCAACAGCCCCCCCAACTGCAGAGGCCACCTCTTCTTCTGCAAAACCATCTCTTTTCTTTGAGAATTTCCAAAAAGGGAGGAGCAGAAGAGCACAGAGGTGAAATTTTGGGTTTGGTTAACTCCACCCCTCCTGCCCACAGGCAGGGCAGAGTTTTTATCTGCTTCCCCCAGGTTTTACAGTGCACATCCTGGCAGTCCCTGCCCTGTGCTGGAGTCTCTGCTTGCTGCATGCCACAGGGTTAATTCCTGCTCTCCTTCTTCCCACCTTTCAGAGCACACCACACAACCTAGTCCTCCACCATGGCATTAAACTTTTTCAGGAGTTTGCATTAAAAAAACCCAAACACATCGCAGAATGGTTTGGGTTTTTTGGGAGGGTATGTGTTTGCTTTTTTCAATAGAAAAAGCCCTCTCATGGTCTTTCACTGGTGATGCTTACTCTAGAATGGCCCGCTCTGAACATCAACCAAGAACAGACAAGCAGAAAAAGATAAAAGAAAGAAGCTGGATCCAAGTGGTGGGTCCTGAGGAGCAAGGGAATTTCACACAAGGAGACACAGGGAGGTCAGCTCCTGATTAGAGGGAAGCCTGCCATTGGCAATGACATTAAAGATTGTCCTCAGGAGAGGTGATTTCAGCTGCTGGCTCTGACACAGGCCTTCTGCCTGACTTGGCCGACTCACTTAATCTTTCCCCCTTTCTCCAATAGCAGCAATATTTCTTTTGCTCTGTCTTGTCTATATATATCTCATGTTTTTTTGGAAGAAGGATAGGATTAGGCATGTGCTTTACTTAGGCAGCCTTGCTGCGCCATGGCTGTGATATCCCAGATCTGCTGGGTAAGATCCTAATATCTGCCTTGCTGGCAAACTGTAAATGCCCTTTCAGACCAAAATTGGATCCCAGCTCTGCTTAGGATTTTAAAACAAATTAAAAATTATTACAGACATAGCTCAGCTATTAGTACAACATTAATCAACATATCACAAATACAGCAGCTCTTCTGATATTTCAGGCCCCTCTCCAAGAGACTGTTCTAATTGTTGATGACTACTTTGCCTAAATTCTTGCAATGCGATTTCATGCTGTGTGTTTCTCAATGCATTTTTCTTGCATCTATCTCATGAAAAATCTTTTGTCAGAAAAAAGAAAATACATTTTCTATCAGAAAGGAATTTATCAGTATAAGGGAAGGCTTTTTTTTAGGTCTAGGATAATTTTTCTACTTAGAAAGAGGAGTGCCCACCAATATACAGTGCTAATCTCAGGAGCAGCAGACTAAACTTTTATTTAAGACAGAGCAGCACTCTGAAAGAAGGCTTTCCACATACCACAAAGGGTTGGGATCAACTAGAATCACAGAATCATTTTGGTCTGAAGAGCTCTCCAAGATCATAATGTCCAACCATTAACCCAGTAATAGCAGGTCACCACTAAACCATGTCCCTCAGCAACACATCTACACAACTTTGAAACCCCTCCAGGGATGGGGACTCCAGCACTGCCCTGAGCAGCCTGGGACAGGCCTGGACAACCCTTTCGGGGAGGAAATTATGTCCAATCTAAACCTCCCCTGGTGAAACTTGAAGTCCTTTCCTCTTGTGCTATATCTTGCTCCTTTGGAGAAGACATGACCCCCACCTGGCTCAAATCTCCTTTCAGGGAGCTGTCAAAGGTGAGAAGGTCTCCCCTTAGCTTCTTTTTCTCCAGGATCAACAGCCCCAGGTTCCTCAGCTGCTCCTCACAAGACTTGTGCTCTGAACCCTTCACCAGCTTCATTGCCGTTCTCTGGACAGGGTCCAGCCCCTCAATGTCCTTCTTGGAGTGAGTGGCACAAAACTGAAATCAGTATTTAAGGTGCAGCCTCACCAGTATCAAGTCCAGGGGGATGATCCCTGACCTAGTCCTGCTCACCACACTAGGACTGATACAGGCCAGGATGCTGGTGGCCTTCTTGGCCACCTGGGCACACATTGGCTCATCTTCAGCCAGCTGTCAACCAACATCCCCAGGTCATTTTCCACTTGGCAGTTTCCAGCCACTCTTCCCCCAGCCTGGAGCATTTCTGGGGATTATTGTGACTCAAGTCAGGACACGGCACTTGATCATCAATCCAGCCTGGACAGACTCCTCTGTAGAGCCTTCAGATGCTCTATCCTTACATTTCTGCCTAACTTGGTGTTGTCTGAAATACTTACTGAGGGTGTCCTTTATCCCCTCATCCAGATCAATCAGGTACTGATTCTTCTGAGTGCCATTGTATCTGCCCACATCCTCATTTGGGGAAAAGTAAAAAAACAAACAAACAAACAAACAAACAAAAGAAACAAAACAAACAAACAAACAAAAACAAAAAAAAACTCTTCCAGGAGTATTTTAGTATTTCTAAGATGAGTATAAGTATCATGACATACAAAACATGTTCTAGAGGAAAAACACCCTTTGGTGGTGATTAGCTTGATTGTAACTGCAATTAAGGTATAGTTGCCACTACTCTGGGCAGCAAAGGGAATTAAAGCAGCTGTGAGGAGAAGTTCAGCACTGTCTCCTCAACCTCTCATCTATGGCTGCTGCTCTACCTTTACAGAGTCAACCTGGCCCAGAGCAGCCAGTGTAAGGTTCATTTGGGACACCTGTTTCTCAGCCTGTTGCATGTCTGCTTTATGTTACATTTCAAGTAGGATGCCTGGAGCCTTGGCCCCAGTTTCTTTACCCCACCTGTGGGAAGAAAAGATGAGGACACAATCCTGGGTGACCCTGATTTAGCAGGGGGTTGGACTAGGTGATCTCCATATGTCCCTTCCAACCCTGCTATTCTGTGTGATCTTGTTGATAAGTGTGACCTTACACCAAGAAAATCCTCCATCTTTCTCTTTGGAAAGAGACTTTTGGATCACCAGTTTAAGCAGATCCTCTCCTAGTTTTTCAGCTTTCTCCTGCACTTCAGTGTTAAATATCTCATGCTTACTTTCAGCTGTGACCTAAAAAAAAACCCTACATTAACTCTTTTTTTTTTTTTTTTTTCTTTTCCTATTTCTTTCCCTGCTCCTGAGCCAGCAGGCAAAGCTTTATGAGCTGGTATTTTCCCCTCCCACCTCTCTCATGTCCTGTTGCTTGCAATAAGTATTTGCCTCAGGATTTCATGCTCTCAGTCCACGAGAGGCGCTTGGTGTCTTACACTATACACATGATGTTGTCCAGGTCTGCACACTGTTGTTCCCGAGAAGAGTGAAGCTAAGAATTGCATCTCAACTGCTGATAGGCAACCAGTTCCCATCAGCTTTCCAGCACCCATCATCCCCAGAGAGCAATTCAGGGCTTGAAAACTGATACCAGAAGCCAATGGCTCAAGGCTGACAGGAAACAGAACAGTTTCTGTTTAACAAGAACACCACTCCTGAGACAGGCTGGGAGGAGGGAAGGGCCTCTCCAAGACTTTACTGTGGAAAAGGAGGAATGCTTGGTGCTAATAGGGCTGCCTTTCATCTCCTTCCCCCTTGATTTCTGCAGGTCCTTTTAATAGACAAGGACATAAGAAACTAGCAACAGAGCTGATGGTTCTCTGCCGGTTTTGCCACCCTCTTCTTTCCGTTCCAATCACCATAATCCCAAGGAAATCCAGATGAGCACCTTTTCAGCAATGCATATTTTTAAACCAGGTCCCTTGAGACACAACACTTCTTGCACCATAAAAGCAAATGTCAGCTGAAGAACAGTTAAGTCTATTGACCAGGAGGGAGTAACAGCACTTATTTTTGTTCACTGGCAATAGCAAACCTTTAAATGGTATCAGATGGGCATGAGTCAACAACCTAGCCTGGAATAATGTGGCGCTCAGACTGCCTATAAATAGATTTTACTTTCCTTTTTTCATATAAAACTAGCTCCTGCAACAGCTACACACAGGTCTGCTGGGGACAGGCAGACACGCCTGGAATAAGGGGGTACTGAAGTAGCTTCATTCCCTCTAATCTCTTCCTGCCAGGGGGGGCCACTAAAAAATACAGTAGCCACCAAGTTGCTTTAGCTCTCTTCCCAGCTGGGTGGTGTAGGAGCAGAGAACAGCAGCCAAATTCTTTGTATCTCCTTTGTCTCTGCTGAAAAAAAGCTCCAGTGTAGATGATAATTATGCCCTCAATATTTCCAATAGATTTCAAATACGGCTATTTTTACCACACCAACATGCAGAGCCAGGAACACAAAGTGTACACAGACAGGGAGCGACGGCTCTGGACAACCGAAGCCTTTACAGTGATACATCTGGGGGGTGGAGAATGTACATGTCTTTAATGGAGTTTTCACTCCAATTTCAATGCTTTGCCAAACCAGGAGATAATGAGGATTACAGTAATTATATAATCAACTACAGGAAAAAGCTGTATTCTCTTTGAGGGAACAAAACATCCATGAGACTTGGACAAGCTGAAGAATTGGACGAAGGGGAATAACATGAAGTTCAACAAGGGCAAGTTGGTGAGTCCTACACCTGGCAAGGAATAACCCCATGCACCAGTATAGGTGGGGGGCTGACTTGATGGAAAGTAGCTCTAGGGAGAAAGAACTGGGAGTCCTGGGGGACAAGGCCACCATGAGCCAGTAGTACTGGATTATTGGGTCCAGTCAGGGTTCCCCAGATCAAGAGAGACAAGGAATTCCTGGAAAGTGTCCAGCAGAGGCTACAAAGATGCTGAGGGGACTGCAGCGTCTCTGTGCCCAGTAAAGTCTGAGAGACCCAAGACTGTTGAGCTTGGAGAAGGGCAGACTAAGGGGGGATCTGATCAATAGCTAAAGGGCAAGTCAAGAGGATAGGGTCAGACTCTTCTCAGCAGTGCCCAGCGACAGGACAAGGTACAACAAGCACAAACTGGAACCCAGGAGGTTCCATCTGAACAGGAGGCAAATCTTTCCTGTGAGGGTCTCAGAACCTGGCCCATGATGCCCAGAGAGGTTGTGGAGTCTCCTTCTCTGGAGAGACTCCAAAACTGCCTGGACAATGCAATCCTTGGCACCCTGCTCTAGGTGACCCTGCTTTAGCAGATGGATTGGATGAGATGATATACAGAGGTCCCTTCCGATCCCCACCATTCTGGGATTCTTTGATGATCTAGTTGGGATTTAAGGAACAGACCCCAGGAGCACTGAAATTGAAGTTCATTCTTTCTCCAAGAACTGGGCCCAGTCAAACAGTGCTAATGGCCTTCTGGGCTAGCTAGTAGCAAGGAACTGATACAGCATCATAACTCACTGACTGTCATCCTCAAGCCAACAGAGAAGACAACCCCAGTCAAATGAGTGATCCTGGGGTAGTCTAGACCACAGGTCATAGATACTGTAGCCACTGAACTGGTGAACTACCTGCTGAATGCTAAACCCAGTGGTGACACAAATTCTGCATCTAACTCTATGAAACAACAGATTTCAGGGCCAGAGTGGCTACTGGTGATAATTTTAGCAGAAACTGGTTTCCTTTAAGATTAACATCACTATCTCTAGAACAGAGGCCATTCACAAGTCATCCCAATACTTGAAGGCCAAGTTTCATTTGACTCAATATCAGACATTCATACCTGAAAGGTCCATCATCTTTTGTTCAGATTATTTCTTTTATATCTGTTTTACAGGGTAAACAGAGACAGGAACATTCAGACAAGTGCACAGGAGCTCTCTGCTCCCATGTTGTGTGCTGAAGAGAATAGGAAAAGTTCTCTGTCCATTTAGGGTCTCTTATTGGTATATCTGTCTTGTCTTTAAAGAGAATTCAGGATGGTGAATGCCAAAATCCTGGCTTCACCTGTGGGATTTTACAAAACTCCTGTTGTTGCTCTAACCCTGACCCACAGAAATCAGGATCATTCACTACTTACTTCAAGCAAAGTGGAGGTCACAGAGTAAGTGTTTTGGAAAAACCCATCTTACACCTCATAGCTGCTAAGAGTTTATGAAAATTGTGTCTCCTGGTGCAGGCCATACGTAAGTGATGAGATGTTTGGAAGAGATATTCCTTGTAACCTGTGAATGAGAAGGAGACTGAGACCACACAGTGAGGTTAGAAATTGCCCATTCTTCATCACAGATTAAGAGTAACGAAGGTCTAGCTTGCACCACAGTGCACAACACAGAGAACAGAAGCTGTCAAGGGCTTAACAGGACATGATTTGGCAACTTGCAACAACAAAAAAAATCTCATTAAACAAGCCAGCAGAACTCTATCTTTGTGTCAAATACTGTATGTACTGGGGCAGGGTGACCGACTCTGCTGGGACTCTAAGTTTGGTGATTGAATCATCTCTCTCTCAACCTGCTGAATAGGATCCAAAGGTTTTTCCAGTTGGTTTGACAAAAGTAAATACACATAGAACAACTCTGCAAGGCAGATTTCCTTCTATTGCAGCTCAGACAGGGCCATGTTGCACCACAGGACATAAATCAGTCACTGTTCACAGTCTGTCAGATATGATGTCACAGTTTAGGGACAGGTCCCCCTAGACCAATAACAGATGCTGTCTGTTATCCCCCCTCCCTCCCCAAAGGGGAAGAGAAAGAGAATAAGGGAGAGAGACTTAGCAATTAGAAAAGGAAACTAGAACAGCTTTAATGAGAATGAAAATAATAATATTCTATTTTTATTATGTACAAACATATACAAGTCCACCATTGAATGCAACACACACCCCA
>VWZY01006506.1:0-29426 GCA_013399075.1 Chloroceryle aenea
AAACCCCCCACGACTGGGGGGCTGACCTCCAGAATCTCAGTGTTCAAGCATCTGAGCATGCTTGACTTTCCCAGAGGGGCTGGATCCGAGCTGTTCACTGCAGGGAGCCTTTGGCGTGTGAGAACGTTCCTCTGTTCAAACTCACACCCACTCAGAGTGTTGAGGGTTGGGAGGGACCTCTGGAGATCATCGAGTCCAACCCCCCTGCCAGAGCAGGGTCACCTAGAGCAGGTCCCACAGGAACAGATCCAGGCGGGTTTTAAAACCTCCCTTTCTGGAGCATCAGTGGGCACAGTCCGGTCGGGAGCCTCGGCAGCAATCCCCACTGCACTGCAAACTGCTGCTCAGCCCCAAACTCAACTCTGCTTGAAAAGTAAGGAGATGGGGGGGGATAAATAATGTGAGGGTAGCCCCAAAGTTTCAGCAATGCAGGGAGGAGGGCTTTCACAACTCTACAATGCCGTGCGAGAACTGAGCTCTCCAAAGTAACTTAATTATAAAAATATTAGAACTCTCAACTCCATCAGGAAGCTGAAACCACAGGATACGTGGCTGAGGGCAAAATACCCATTTCAATAACTGCTCAGTCATCAAGAAACATTTTTGCATTAGCTCTCAACAACATTTGCTCTTAAGCTTGCTCAAAGTTTTAATTGGGAGTGATTTTGGAGGCTGCAAGCTCAAGATGTGTGGACTAATTACGTTATGCTCTGAACACAAAGATGCTCTGAGGGAGTCTGCACCTTGCCTACCACTTTCTGTGAAGCTCTGCAGCTATTCCAGGCCTTGTAATAGTCTTTGGAAAATTTTAGCTATAAATGAATTGTGTATTATCCCCTGCTTCCAGCTTCACATCTCTTGGACTTTTAGTTTAGGCAAAAGAACACCATTTCTGGGGTGCAACCAGCATCCCTTGTACGCTACCAGACCTCCACAGGGAGCTGCAAGGCTGAACAGAACCAGAGGGAATTACCAGGGGGAGACATTTGGAACTACAGACAAGATTATTTGATCATTTGGCTGTGGCAGGGGATTTTTGGCTTTCTTAGATGATTGTTCCATGTCAAAAAAGATGCAGGAGCTGCTCTTAGCTTGCAACACCTTCCCTGTTCTTACCCAAGAGCAGCACCAGCAGTAGAAGGAGCTGCCCTTTGGGAGAGGAGGACACAGCTCACCAGCACAGTGCCTCTTCCCATCCACGTTCCCTTTCTCCTCAGAGCATTTCCATCACAGCACTGGCACTGCCAGGAGAATTTCAATACCAACAGCCATAGCTAAATTAATTAGCTTTACAAAATACACTTATTGGTAACGTTCCCAAGTTGTTAGTTTACTTCCTGGCTGTCAGGGGATGCTACGAGTTACAGCCACCACTTACAGAAATACCCAGGGAAAACAGCACCTCATCTAGAGCCACAGATGCACAGAATAACCACTGCTGTTTATCCAGCAGTGAGGATAAAATCTCTCCAGTCTCAATAAGCACTGGTGCACGTTTACAAGCTGTCTCTTGGAAAGCAGAACAATAATCTCCAGCAGTTGGCTGCAAAAGAGTTTTCAAATGTGAAGCAAGTGCACGTTTACAGAGCATCATCCTAAAACCTCTGCAATAAACAGGAGGAAATTTCAATCACAGTTGTTTCCATCCTTATCACAATTCAGAACCTCACTGACAACTGCAGAATGATGTTTACTGCCTGGCACACGCACGTCCCCAGACCCTGGCAGCTGATGGAGGGGCTCAAAGGGCAGGGACTGGGATGGAGACAGGGAAGAGAAGGAAAAGCAGAGGCAAAGGAGCAGTGGGACAGAGCTTGGCTACAGCAGGTACACCCTAAGCAGAAAGCAGGGTTTAAGAGAGTTAAATGTGGAATGGAAGGATCAGTGAGAGAAAAATGCCAGTGTCCATTTGCTGGCAGAAACTGGGAATACATTTACTGGCAGAAACTGGGAATACAGGAGCTCTGATCTGCTCATTCACTTTTTCACCAAATGGCACAAATTCCCAGAGTTTGCAAAAACCAGCACTACAGGTTTGAGTACTAAACCCCAGCTGGTTGTAGGGGAGACATTAGAGGTAGAAATATATTTGGAAAGGAAAAAAACAAACAAACAAACAAATCACATGCATCACAATTTGCATTTCTTGTACTTTAGAGATCTTTTAAGTAGTGCAAATTGCCCTACATCCTGATTTAGTGACATGGATGGTGCTGGAGGAACACAGACTTCTCTGTGCTTCTGGTCCTTCAAGGAGAACAGAGTGAAATGCTATTAACAGCCACAGGAAATTTCAAGCTATATTAAAATGCTGTTATTCACAAATATAATACAAAATAAGCTAAAATAATTTCAACCCCAGAAGTTGTTCATCATGCAAACCTGCTGTTCCTCTTTCATTCTGACATTTTGCTTGAGCTAAGCATTTGTGCCTTCTCCTTTTTACCCAAGGAGGGAAAGAGAAATGGCTCATTGAGTCACTGATGTGCTTCCAGGTCTCCTGAAAAGACACCACCCCACCACGAGTCCATCTGCAATAAACTACGTGGCTTTAGCCAAGACATTCACTACCTGAATAGACAAGGATTCCACTTTTCTCCAGTGGTGACATTTTGGAAAAGGCCGTTCATAGATTTCTTGGAAGGGCTCAGAAAAGAGAAGTGTTTGTTTTTCATAAGACTACATCTTGAATGTTTCAAGACTTTGTATTTTTCCCTCCGAGGCTCAATTCTCACAACTGTAGGAGGCTGTCATCCACATAATTGGCTTCCAAAGTTCCTCCAGGCCCTTGATGTATTTCCTATGGCTAATCTTGCTGTGAGTAATCTCCTTCAAATATCCTGTTCACATGAATTATCTTGATTAACAAGCAAGGTTAACACAAAGACTCTTTAACTTGCTGACATGATTTTCCTTCTGCAAAATCCGTCAATCCCGTTCTTTTGTTGCAGCCATGGCTTTCATGTTGGAAGCAAATTCTTCTCCTACTCTGCCAAATCTATTGACAAATCTATTCTCCAGGCAATAGGGTAAGCAAGGTTAGGTCACCCCTGTACCTGGCTTTACTGAGTGAGCTGCTTCTTACCTTAAAAACCTTACAGGGCTTTTCTCACCACAGAGTCCTGACTACCTGGAATTTATTGGACCTGGGTGCAAGTTTTACTCCTCCTATTTTTAAGCCAATTCCTGAATTACTGCTTGCGTGCAAACTCATCCAAGTTGAGCACAAAGCCCTCCTCAAGCACAGTGAGCCTCAGCTGCCACCCTTCCTCATTCAAAAGCCTCCAGAAGTTAATAAAGCAGTGACCACCACCTTCTGTGGGGCTATGCCTCCTTCAGGTTTGAGTCTAGAGAATATCATTTCTGCTGCAGAAGAAAATTAAGGTTTTCCTGAAGCTGTGTTGACTCTCAATAGGGGCTGAAACGAGGCAGGCAAAAGGAGGAGAGCTTAACTTATCCTGGTTAAGAAGTTAGTTTACAGTTGTCTACTAAAGTCTCCTCTTATCTGTCATGGTAATCCTGAGGCAGACGACAGAAAACCAACAAGTGTTGTGAGGAGGTAGCAGGAATCAGTCTTTGAATCATCATCACCTTCCAGTCTTCCTTAGGAAGACTCAAAGTATCCCACTAACAGATCAATTGTTGCAGCACTTTCCTGTGTAATTACTACACAAGAGTTACTAAATTTATTATACAATCCCAAGCTTCCAAGAATGTCTGCCAAATAAGAGATCAAACCCAACAACTTTTCTTGTAAAGTGGCCTTAAACCCCCCCTATTGCCCAGAAGACCAGCTCCCTCTCACTGAGAACATCAATACCCCACTTGGCACATGTAAGAAAAATCTGTGCCAGTATTCACAGCAAGAGAGCCCTAAAACATACAGAAGTTCCTTCAACATCAAGTGTTTGTTAAATGCTCCAGAAGACAAATATAAAACTGAAGTTACCACGTTAACATTTCAGAGATCCCTGGGGAGCAGGAGCTGTTACCAAGCATGCTCAAGGAGTGACTCTCAAACCAGAATCCATTGGCTATGACCTCTCTTACAAAATGCCTGCCTCTGCCTGGTTCTGCCAGAATGACAGTTACCCAGACCTGGCTCCTGACCTTTGCAGAGCACTAGGAGGTCTCCAGATTAAAGCCTCCATTCTGATCCTCTGGAGTCATCACCTTCCTCACATTAAGGATTCTCTTTTGGTCCTCATTCATTTCACCCCTGGGCACCTCAAAGCCATCATCAGCCTCCCACATCACTTTTGTGGGGATGACACCAGTCTCTAACCTCACTCACCTCTGCTCCTGCACTGACACCTTTATCCCATAGGGAACAAATCAATCGGGGAAGTTTTACCTGACTCCAGTGTCTGAAGAGCAGACAACTGACCACCAAAACCTGAACTGGCTGGAAGGATCATCTCCATCGCCTGCAGCAACCTCAGAACACTTCAAGTGGGGGGCTCTTAATTCCCTACACTTCCCCACTGCTTTCCTGCTGTGGAAATAAAGTAAGCACAGATGACTCAATATCCCAGCCAGCATCCTCTTCCATGAAGCCTGTTTCATGGATATCACAGAGGCACAGGATCATACCCTTGGTAGGGACAGAGAGCATGGCATCAAGTTCTTCATCAGACAACAGGGAATTCTTTGAATGGACAAATGTCCATATGCTCTTTTAAACTCCTATAATTTTTGTTTCCTGTTACAGTAAATAATATAACCAAAGGTGGTCAGGCATTACCTTCTAAAAATCAAAGCACACAGCAACACCAAACTGCAACAAGAGATTTTGGTAAAACCAAACCAGCCAACCAAAACTTCACCCCATCAATTCAGGTAATTACTATCTTAGCTTCAGGTAATTACTATCTTAGCAACATGAAATAGCAATGTTTCAAAAATAAAATACATTTTTCAACTTTCAAAGCTGATTTACACCTACTGCCATACCCTGGCCCATATCCACTCTTACAGCTTCAGCAAAAGTAGAGCAAAACAAAAAACCAAACCACACAAAAACAACCCAAGCAAATAAATAAATATCTTCTCACAAAAACCAACCAGAAACAACCAACTTTTCTTTGTTTCCTATCAAAAAGAACAGCTCTGGGACACCCCAGGCAATGCAGTTGTTGTGTTTCCTTCCAGACTCGTATGTAAACCTCCCTTCAGACTGACTCACACCATCAGCAACTTAGCTGGGGACAAAGAATAATGAATTAAACACTAAGTATAACTTTAGCACCATTTGAATTACATTTAATGACAATTAAGCAAGAATACTCCTAAATTACCCAAGGCAGTGTTTGATATGAAAATAGACTGACTGGTGACCACACAGCTCCCTCACCCAACAAATGTGTTCTATGGGGTATTGAGACCAAGGAGAGCATCTTAAATTAATCCCCATATAATTTAATAAAAAACACAAAAAAACCCCCATTCTATTTTAAATTCTAATCTGAGATTGGACAAGGAATGAAAGTAATTCAAACAAAAGCTTCAGAGAAGCAAAGCAATGCAAATTGTGAATAATTTACAGCAATATCAACACAAAAAAGTATTTATTAAAAAAAGAGGTCTTGCTTTATTTATAACAACAACAACAGCTTTACATACCTGCAAGGTGGTAAAAACATGGAATCCTTCATGAGCACAGATCCAGAGAGCAGTATATACCAGCATCTTGCAATAGTTTCGGAGCTGTAGGAAGAGAAATCACTGGAATGTCAGTGATACATTATCAGAAATACATTATCCACAGTCTCACTGCAGTTAATTAATGATCTACCAATCCACCCAGCTGATAGCTGGACTGAAAACCAGAACTTTCAGCCAATGCTACAAAGAATTTACTTTTTTTTTTAAAGCGTTTACATCCAGGTTTCTCATACCTTAAAATTTAGCACTTGTCAACTTAAAAATTTATTCTATTAAAATGAAGTTCATAATTTTCAGTAAAAACATTCAATTCCAGTAAAAATCCACATAGAGCTACAAACATGGGAAATTATTTATTCTTTCCCCAAGCTGACCTGGAATTCACCATGGACAGGAACACTGCATGGACCTGTCAAGTGTTACAGATAAAATAGAGACCCCACACATCTGGTGTAATGGAAGATGTGCCTCCCCAGAAGCTGAGATTAGCTGTTGAGAGAATAAATACACCAGAAACAATGCTCAAGTACAAGAAGGGAAAGAAAAAAAATATCCAAGAAGTGGATTTGCCTCCCAGCAGAAAACCAGAGAGAACTGGGAGCTGAAATACTAATTTTAGCAATTCAAAAGAGATGATTCTTGAGCTCCATCACTCCTCTGATACAGAACTCTCCTACAAAGCAGCCAGGTCCCTGTGGCTGCAGCTGGTGCCAGCTCCAGGGGAAGAGTGCCACCTACTGAGCTGTCACCACAGCTCCCACCGAGGTGACAGGACCCGCGGCCTCCTCCATCCCGCACGTGCACGGCCACCCCTCTGCTGTCAGGGGGAGAATTCACGGGCACCCCCCCAGTGTCTACACCCCGTTACAGTTTCAACCTCCTCCTGGCAAAGCTTTTGAGCAGCCTGGCCAGGTTTCCACGTTGTAAAGGCTCTAGAAAGGGTGATGGAAGAAGCAAGGGACGCATCGCAGCCTGGGGAGCAGTGGCTTTGCTTACACTTCTGCTGGAGGACTCCACCAAGTGCTGTGTACTTACCAGAAGAGAACTTGGTTGCCCTTGTATCTCTCATAGCGGGCGCTCGATGACATTATTCTGAGGGAGGAGGAGAAGTTTAATTTCAGTTTTAATCCCCAAAGATCCTAAGCCATTAATCACCACATTTCAGCAGAATCGTTTTAAGGCTCTAAGACCTTCAATTCAACTATTTTTTTTTTGTTCTAAACAAAGGATGTGCTTAACCATAAAATTAAAATTATTCCAGTGCTCTTCATTATCCAGATAGATAATATACAGCATGTTCTCTAAGTGTTTAAATCACTCCCACACATTGGAATTACCCATAGCAACAGAACCGAAGGAACTCAAACCCTTCCAACGTGCTTTTTGGGCTTTGCTGGCCTTCCATTTTCTGTATTCTGAGATCATCCCAGTGTCTGAAGCACTGAAAGCTTTTGTCATCTGGAGTTAACACGGGGCACTGTCTACACAGTCCTCTGTAGACAAATGGGAGTAAGCTCTGCCTTCCTTCTTAGCAAAGCTCATTAGTTTAGATTCCAGGGCACTTTGCTGCAATGGCTGAACTCCGCAGTGGATTCCAAGTGCAGGCAGATAAAAGCTTTGCTCCTTTCCACCAAAACACAGTCAGAGATACCAGGTGTGCTGCACAAGGCCAGCTCCACAGTGCTTTACCTTAGCTGATGTTCCCTGAAGTGTGAGAGGATGTCCAGTCCATGAAGGAACGAATAGATAGTGTTTAAGTCCTAAAAAGAGAGGAAAAAATAGATATGAGCAACTTCATTCACAGCATCCCATCACTCCACCATTGCTGTCCAGTAAGTTACACAGCCTTAGGAGACAGAATTCTAGAGACAAAGCCCCAGGCAGGGGATAGCTCAGGACACACAGACTTGAAGAACCCTGCCCACCCCTAAGCTGTGGAAGTGTAGGGAGTGAAGTCCACCTGATGCATAAACACCAGCCTGAGAAAGATTTATTCAGCATCTCTCTGAAAATATTATTTATAGGAATGGCCCCTGCAGCAAGCAACATGTGGAATAACCCAAACAGGACAGTTCATCCAAGGTTAAAAACTGCTGAAGCCTTGTAGCACCTCTTTGAAGAGGGAGTAATGGCCAAGAACCCTGGTGAAAAGCTAAGCCCCGTGGTCTGGCTGCTGGAGGTGTTGCAGGGTACCACGGTACCCCCTCATGGGAAAAGCCTTGGGGTTAGAGAGAAGCAGCTGTTTCATGCCCACCTCAGATCCAAGTGGTAGCCCTCCTACAAACTCTACTCATCCTCCCTCCTCTCTACCTCAGACCAGTCCCTGTCCAAAGGGTAACATCAGAAGTTACTCCAAAGTGGCAAAGACCAAGGCAATGAAGTTTTAGATTCATCACCCACCGAGTCTCAGCATCACGTCAGTGCCTTCCCCCAGCAACCACAGAAGCAAAGAACTTCTTTTTGAAGCAACAATACGAAAACAGGAAGATCATTTCACTTTCAAAATCACCCTTTAGGTCGAAGCTGTAGTTCAGAGCTACAGCTGTTTCAACTTCTCACTACACAGAATCCTCTTCAGTCACAAAAATCTCTCTGCTGATGGTGCCGACCACATGCCAGGGTAAAGCTCACTGGGGCTATTCATCAATCCACTTACTGTCCCCAACAGGTGGGTGCCAGCGTTGAACACAGGCACAACAAAATCATTCTATTCCACAGAGCAGACTCTCCAGCTCGGCTTTGGAAACTATGTTCTGAATTTGAGTGCTGCATTTCTAAGGTGTTTACAAAAGATAAATCCATGTGAACGCTGGCCTCGGAATTTACAATGGATTTACTTCAGAAAGTTCTTTGGCTTAATCACCGGTGTTTAGAAATGTAACAGAGATGGACTGTTGTATCAAACAAAAGGTCAGATGTAATTGCAGGCCATGTAAAAGCAATAAAACTCTGATTTTATTGATTTTTTTTAAATGTCATTACCAAAAAACCCAACAGAAGGCCTGACTGTTTAACATATATTTACAAAGCACCCGTTTCACACAGCCCAGTCTCATTTTAATCCTCCAACTGTGAATTGCCACAAACTCCATTTTCTTCCTGAAAGGCCCAGGAGCACCAGCTATGAACCAAACCCACCAAAGCCTGGCAGAGGTGACTGCCTGGCAGCCAAAGGGACACTGAGGCATCAGACCAGCTGGGATATGGAGCTCCCCCACCTTTCTGAGCAGGGAATGGCTTCAGCATCACCACCACAAACCATCAGGCACAGCAACGACATCCTCCAACCAGAGAGTGTCTGAGTAACTAAAGAATTTATGGAACATAAATTCCCAGGAGGGAATCCAAAGCCCCTTAGCAGGTTCACCCAGCGTGGGCCATCTCCCACACTCCACCCACACTCAGGCTGACCACACTGGGCAGACCCACTGTGGAGCTCAGTGAATAACCAGCTGGTAAATTAAAGAGAGAAAAGAGTTGCTCCCAGGGATTCATGCCTAGAAAGCATCCCCTACCTCAGGGTTAAGCTGGTGAGATGTGCAGCAGCCCAGCCTGCTGACATTTCGACAGGCTAAACACATCAGCTACTTGTGAACCAGGTTCTAGGGGTGTTTTAAATCAGGATCTGTAACAGTCTTCCTAAAACTGACTGACTCTGAGAGCACCACTCTCCTAATTCAGCAGAGCAGGTGATTTTGTTGGGTGCCACTGAGCATTAGAGCTGACTCCTGGGCAGGTCAGGGGCTGCCTCCTTCCTCCAGCACCCCCAAGGTACTGATCCAAGGGGGTTTATGGGTCTTGTTGAAATAATGTGGGGGTTTTAATTTCTTTAAATAGATTCTTCACAACCAGGCAGGTGAAATCCCTCCTCTCCCTCACTCTCCACAGCACCAAGGCAGGTTACAAGCAGCTACCACAGCCCAGTTTTTCCCGACAACAGTCGCGTACGTTACAAAGTTTTTTGCCATTACTCCCATCTCATTAAGTGCTTATAAAAGCACTGAATTTCTGTGTGAGAGGCTACATTCAGAGCCTCATTCTCTATTGCTGCAAGCAAGGAACATCACTTTAATCCCATCTCGGCTGCAGGCAGCGAGCAGCCGATGCCAGGCAGGTGCCGTGGCCACCGGTCCTGGACTGATGCTGCCAGCCTGATGCTGCCAGCCTGGTGTCACCACACACCCAGCAAATCCTCTGCCAGAGGTGAAAGTGTTCATTTGTCCAATCCCAGGTTTATAAAACTGGAAATAGGATTTAGAGGCTGCTGGTTTTAAAAAAGGATTTCTCTCACCACACCAGTTACGAGCAGCGAACGCGCACGCAGAGTACAAAGGGTAGGGGTGATCTTCAGAGCCCCACTGTGAAAAACATAAAAAGAATTAAAAAAAAAAGAGCAGCAATCAGCATGAGAGCAGCAGAAGGCAAAGCACTTGCTGGGAAGTAACAGACCCTTTCCATACCCTTCCCCTAATCTTGGTACAGACTCCATTCTGCCAAAATCCAACGGAAACACAATTATTGATGAAAAACAATTTCTCTAAACTAGGGAACAAGGTCACCATTATTTGCTTCTCTTTATTTTCAGAGCTTTTCATCATCTGACATCGCTGAAATTAAAGCACAGTGCCTACCTTCACATGGTAGGCCCACTCATATTCTTCAATCTTTAACAGAAAACTGTCTTACCTAAGTTATTTAAGGAGAAACTAACTCACATTTTCTATCCAAACAGCTGAAACTGCTGCTCCAGCGAGACAAGGGAAGGAGGGGAACTGGGTGAAGAGCAGAGAGAAGCAGGCAGAAGCTGCTCATCTTGCTAGGAAGGTTTTTCCAGACTGCAGAAGAGCCAAGAAGTGAATGCTGTGCCCACAGGGGTCCTGCACCAAGCTGCCCGGGATGTTTCTTTTCTTTCCCTCCAGTTCTCCCAGCACCAAATCCACGAGCAGAGGCATTCTCAGCTGCTAGGGCTAAAAAGCAGAGAGAAATCCATCTGCTGCTTCGTGATCTTCCCGTGTGTAACACAGGGGGTGGGGAGGCAGAAGGGCAGAAATCAGGGGCTCGCTCTGCGGACGGCACCGTTATCAGCAGCAGCAGCTTTATCACCCCCGGCACACGCATCCTTCTGCCCAGGAGTTAGCCAGCTGCTAAACCAAAGGCAGGGTAAGAACGTGGGGATTTTAGTAACTGGGTTACATAAATCAGTTTTCTTTCGTGGGAACATCCTCATCTCACTCTAGTCTATGTGAGCCACTTGAACAAGCTGACCACTTCTCCTTTCCCCTGCCAGATGCTCCCGTGTCATTCATTACCCCAGCTGTAGAATAGGGGAATACAGAAGCATCATCAGTAGCATCAACTGAAAACTCATCACATGAAAGCAAACCAGTTAATGACTACCATTGCCCATTTGCTCCAAATGCTTTTATCTGAGAGCAATTTGCTGTTTTCTTTTTGGTTTTTGGTTGTTTGTTGTTTGTTTTTTGTTGTTGTTTTGTTTCTTTGGGTTGTTGTTTTGTTTTTTTACAAGAAGGGTGAAATATTCATTTCTTAGTTGCCAAGAGGTAACTTAAGATGTAGAGCAATAAAAGAGCCAGAAAAAGTCTTCATGAGAATACAATCAAACCTGAAAATTGCCAGGGAGGTGGTGGTCATCTCTAGCTTCAGCATCAGCATCTTTGGTTTTTAAATATAACCAAAATTAGGATTTTTCCCACCCCATACCACAGCACAGAGGGACCAAGCACCTCTCTCACTCCAGCCAAAGGGCAGAGCAGTCCGTGTACCCTGTTATTCATCCAGGACACTTGGTGAGGCACAGGTTACCCTGTCCCAAGGCTAAAGTCATTCACACAGCCACCTTTGAAATGTATTTAACTGTTAAGAATCCAATATCCACCCATGATAAGGGTTTTATTGCTGCCTGGTCCGAGCCCATGGGTAAAAATCTAAGTTTATACTTTTTCCTTCTGCTTCACACCCCATCTTTCAGCTTTAATCCAGGGAACAACTTGGCAAAGCTTGGAATGAAGGATCCAGTGGCACGACAGTGGTCTTGAGCACCGAGTTCTGAACATGGAGCTTTCAACCCAACCAGCACCATAAATCCAGCAGCACAACTGTAATTCCCATGAACTGCTCTAAATCCACAACAGTATCCAAGACAGCAGTAGGCAAAAGAAGCCTGATGCTTGGGAACGAGGATGAAGTGCTGGCATCAAGAGGGACTTTGCTCTTGACAAACATAACATGAAAATCTGATGCTTTACTTGATGTGATCCCAGGCAGGTGTTTCAGTAACACATGGTTATTTTAGAACATGAAGCAGGACATCTGTTCTGTTTCTATGGGGGGAAAAATATAGCTCCAAACTGAGCTCATTGCTGCAAATTCTGATAAATGCCCCAAGCAGCCACCCTCAGCAACTGCCCTGAGGTAACAGGGAAGCTGAGGAAACCATAAATCCCCACAAACTGCTTTTAGCACTGCCTGGTATGTTACGTGCTTCATGTCCAATGGGAGAGGCAGCACGGTCCTCACACATCTGCATCCAGCCTCAGCAGCCTGCACTGCTCAGGGCAGGCTAAACAACCCAGGGCCCTCAGCTGCTCCTCACCCCCCTTGTGCTCCAGCCCCTTCTCCAGCTCCGTTGCCCTTCTCTGGCCATGCTCCAGGCCCTCCAGGTCCAGTCCAGGTGGATGATCCAAAGCTGAACCTGGGATCCGAGGAGCAGCCTCTCCAGTGCCCAGTCCAGGTGGATGATCCCTGCCCCGGTCCTGCTGGCCACAGCACTGCTGACACAAGCCAGGATGCTGCTGACCTTCACAGCCACCTGGGCACACTGCTGGCTCATTCAGCCAGCTATTGACCAAGACTCTCAAGTCCTTTTCCACCAGGCAGCTTTCCAGTAGAGTCCTTCCAACTCCCAGATCCCAATGAGTATGGATTTCAGACACCCTAAATCCACACCAAACCTTAAATGAGGGGGTCTCAAGGAATGCAGACGAGCAGGTACTGTCCAGTCAGTCCAGAGTTTTGCACAGGGGATGAGAAAAGAGCAGCAACTTGCACAGCAGTACCAGCACTTCAAAGCCAGGCAGAAGAAAGAGCTGGGTCAGCAAGTTCCAGACAGATTGCTCTCACATGCAAACCTGTCCCAAAGAGCTACGCAAAACCTGTCTCTCAATTCCACCCCAAACACATTTAATTCCTGTTGCAAGAACATATGCTTGGCTCACGGGAGGCTCCCCACACCCAACCCACACGGGCTGCCAAGCCACCCAGGATTCCCTGGTTCACGTACAAGAACCTGCTTCTTATGGGAGAGCAAAGGATGGCCAAGGGGATTTTGCATCCATGCTTCTTCCAGGGTAATACAAGACAGTTGCCAGGATGCATATTTTATATGCTCCAGAGCGAAGGAAAATGTTAATAACTTCTGAAGTTACAGATTCAGCTGTATTAGCAATAATATACAGCATAAACCAGACACGCTTTTCTGCCTCTGAACCAGCAAGTTAAACCACATGGTAACAGCTTCCCAAATCCCACCGACTCAAAAAGACCATCAGGTACAAAACTCTTCCAAGGGAAGGAGGAAACGGCGTGGCTGAAATCTGCCACAACCTCCCTGCTTGTTAGAGAGCTGCTCTTTTCTCTTCAGTGCTCTGACCAAAGTGGGAAACGAGGCTGGACACAAAGTTCAGCAGAATCGAGCACTCACATGGTATCAAGATAAGGATTTTACCACGCTCTTGGACAGTGGCTGAGCTTCTCTGTGTTAAATTGGCACTTTCAAGAGCCTAGATTTCAGTAAAGCAGAGAGAAGGAGCTCTTGGAGCACGCCGAGCAGGTTGTGTAAGCTGTAAGTGGAAGGCTTTCCCCAGCCTGCTGCCATGACTTGCCTCGCAGTGATTCAGCAGGCTCCTTACACAGATTGAATGCATCTTTTATTAGGAATCCTGTCAGGCTCAATAAAGACTTTGTCACCCTTCTGGGGGTGTAGCAGAAGAGAGGAAATGTTACTCAGCACGGTTTATGGTTTTCATTGCTCCCCTTCCTGTTACTTCACCGAGGGCTGGAATTCGCGCCGTTTCCTTTCCTCTCTGTTTAAGGCCAATTGTAAAAATAGTACTCCCAAATTCCTTCCCGGTCGTGTAATAGCACAAATAAAAACACAGAAACACTTCTCTGATCCACATTTTACAGAGGTTGATACAGCAAATTCACCAACCTTGACTGAAGGAGCCCAACCCACATGACACACACCGGCAGCCACCGCCGGCATCGCGGGAAGAGCGGCCAGCTCCACCTCGCCAGGGTCCCCTGACTGAAAGGAAGGTGGAGATGATGTGCAGAGCAAAAACTCATCCATCTTAATTCTTTACTCTGCCTCTTCAGTGGCAGAAACAGCTGATTTTGGTGAAAGTGCAAGAGATGGAAAAGAACATCAGCTGGGGGCTCTTCACTTAGAGGAACGATGCTCTTGAAGTAACCTCTTATTTAGCTGGAGGCCGTGGCACTGAGGCAGGAGAGAGGATGGAGTTGTTGGGTGAGTGTTCTCGGAAGACTTTGACAAAGTGTCCTGTGAACCAGGACACCCTTTAAGCAGCAGCATCCTGTCGTGTACCAGCCACCACCAGTTCTAAGAGCCCAACCAAAGCACCCCTCTCAGGACACACCAGCAACAGAATCCTCTGTGATCCTAAATCACCGCTCGAAACTGCACCCAGCAGCATTTGTATAAAATAAACTGGTTCAGCTACTTCAGAGCCAGATTCTATTATTCAGTGAAACCAGCACATATTCCACACAGAGGGTTTCTGACTCCACTAACAGGTGATGGTTTCCAGGTCTCAACAGCCAGGCTACTCACTGGAGGTGGCGGGAGCAATGCTGTTTTCCTAGGACCTTGGGAAAAATCCCAATTCCATCATGATTTTGTAACAGAGGATCACCACACCTGAGGCACTGAACTTCAAATGACTGAGAATGACACTGCTGAGATTTAGTGTGTCTCAAACATCCACAACCTCCTAAACTCCCAACCTCACACTGACCCACAGAGGTGACAGGTACCAGTCTTTTCCAAAGGAGGAAGCATCACTCTTCTTATTATAGTACCTTTAATACAGGAGGAAAACATAAAAAGGAGATTAAAAGGGAAGTTATTTCACTCCTTTGTAAATCCAGGGAGCAAGTACAGTTGATAGCATCAGTTAATAACAGGACCATCACAAATAGGCAAGTAAAATTTGGCTTTTCATTTTGCAGACAGAAGTAACATGTGCACACTTGGATTATTTTTTTCCCCTGCAAAAGCAGCAAGTCTGTCAATGGGACTAATACAGCTTCCTTCTATAATATTTGCTTATATTGTTCACACAGACACTGACTTAAGAATTACATTCCACTCCTCAATATCATCTGAAAAAGCCAGATCTTGTTTAAGAACAGGGACCTCAAAGACACTATTACAGTTTATTATAGGCAGAAAGTACCTCCATTCAGCAGGATACTTCTGAAAAGGAAAAATAACACTAAAAAAGCAAAGTATTGTTAGATAAAAATAAGAAGTTTCTCTACTCACCAATAGCTCCCCACACCCAGTACAGATAAACACCTTCCACCTCAGAACCCTGCACTATGTTGATAGAAGACTTTGGGAGAAAGAAAAACATTTAAAGGAATGAGGGAGGGGAAATTTACTATTATTTTTACTGCTGTTTCATCACATCGAGTCAGCATTTCTGGAACTCTGACTTCGACAGGGGGGGGGAAAAAAAAGAGAAAACTTCCTTTGGAAAAGCTGATTTTGCAGAGTGAAATACCACGGGCCCTGAACTGGAGAGACGGGAACATCAAATGTCACTGCTTCAAAGCCAGCAGCTCATGGAGAGTTTTGAATATCTGAAGCACAGTTCAGCCCTTATCATGGTTCAGAACCCAAGTGCAGCTATGAAAAAGGATCTTCAAATAAAAACATTACCATAAAGTTCCCAGACACTCATTACTTACTTTAAAATATCTTTCAGACTTAATGTGCTCGTAAGCAAGAGGCCTTGAAAACACCGAGCTCCTAGAGATCAACAGGAGGGGAAGCTCAGAATAACCAAAATTCATGCTTAGTCTATCAAAGAGCAGCATTTTACACCAAACATTTTTCAGGAAGAGACCAAAGACCAGAAAAGCAGCCTCCTTAGACGGGCTGGTCAAGAGCTGCCCCAAAATGGGCAATTTCAAGCTCCCAGTTCAATCACCACTTTGCTAGGTGAGCAGTTGACTGCTCCTCAGAATTAACAACCTCCCTTCCAGAGGACAAGCACCCAGCAAATGGCAGCATTTCCATCAAACCTTTTTGGGTCAGAACTCCAAAAAAACATCAGCTTGCCCGATTCACAAAGAAACTCCCTGCTCTTTGAAGAGGAGCAGGCAGGGAAGTACCAACACCTGAAGATTCCTTTCAAGAATAAAAAGAAGGCATGGTGGGAAAGGCTAAGAAAAAAACATCCATTTATTTAGTAAGAAAGTTGGTACAAAAACCTGGGGATGAGGAAAGAGGAGGTGAAGGATGAAATCCAAAGGTCAATTCCATGCTTATCAGTAATGTCAACTTCAGAGTGTGTCCATGTGAACTCAGTCGTGTTGTACTCCTGAGCTCCTCACCCACCTATGACTTTGCTCCAGTTTTTGTTACCCTTCCTCCCTCTTAGACAAGAGCTTCCCGACTTACTACTGGAAATTCAGACTACTTTCCTCCCCACAAACACTCTAAACAAGCTCCTGGTCTAAAAGATCAGCTCAGGAAGAGGTGCTGCAGGAAGGAAGAAGCAGGAGCAACGCTGCCTGCCCAACACAAACTGGTGCCACAGCCACGGCAGCAGCGGGAGCTACAGGCGGCGATGAGCTCGGTGATGGGCAGCTAACAGCTAATAATAAATACAGCCTCACAAAGGCAGGAAGGTGTGGTTTTCTGGAAACCATTACTGCCTGTTTCCCCCCACGGCCTGTAACACAACCACGCTCCACCGTATGGATTTCCTCACCCCAACCTTTGTGGCAAGGGAACGTTCCTCTCAAGGTCCTGAAATTGCAGCTCCTGTTCGATAGGTACCTCGAGCAGCAACAGACAGAATAACACCTCACTGCAGGTTGTTTCCACCTTAATAGCCAATTTTTATACAAAATGACATGAATATTTTTTATAGAATGGCAAATTTATGATTTTGCAGTATGGAATTTGCTATTTCTTTGTGAATTCAAGCATCAAAGAGCGTGGCTGTTGGGAAGTTAGGTGCTGTTTACTGAGGAATAGTGAAGACAAAATGAAGTATTTTATCAATATTCTAATTTAAATTACCCACTCAGAATCTGGGAAATGGAGAGGAATACAGCTCCACGAACAGAGCCAAAAGGATCTGGTGCATCAGTAAAATATTACAGTCCCCACACTGCCTCCAACTAAAATATTCCACGTTTTCATTCAGAATTGATGACAATGCACAAGCCCATTAGAAAAACTATGAGAAGGAAAAGACTGGAATTGATATCTCCACACTCCAGCACTGCTTTAAAGATCTACTTTGGTTATTTCTCGACACTACCTGTGCTACAAACCAGCTTACAGATCCAAACTGGGGAGCCACAGTCTGGGTATACATATTCATCTAGCTAGGTTAGCAGGTTTCAAGTTTGCAATGAAGTCAGGGTAAATACCAGAGGCACAGATACCTGTGCTCTTCCCTAGTAATTACAATTGATCATCAATGCATCATGTAACAAAGGGAATAAGTCTCATGAAGAAAATTACCCTCTTCAACATTAGGAGATACTGTCAGGGGCTGAGCCAAGAGCCACAGAATATTGTTACTTGGGAATCTCCAACTCCAAATCCTGCAGCCTACCCACCAGGCACCCAGCTTCCCAGAGTGCCACAGACTTCATGAGTGACATCCATGGAATTACAGATGAGATGCCAAGCAACTGCATTCCCCTGCCTGCTGCATCAAACTGGTGCCAGCTGATTGCACGGGAGACGTGGGCTCCTTCGGTTGGGTTGCAGGGGAGGAGATGACATGGAAACCTCTTCCACCAGCCACACCATCCTTCCAGAGACTAGAACTCCCTTTGAATACAGACCCAAACCGAGCCAGTCTGAGCCTTCTCACTCCTAGGAGAGCATGCTCAACATTAACTGGTAATGCAACAAGCCAAAGGCTCCTCCAGCCTCTCACTCTTCCAGCATCACTCAACCACAGCCTCAGTGGAGGTACAATAAACCTGCTTCCAAACAAATCACTGCTTCTTCTGAAAGGATGACTCCTGCTTTCTGGGAGTGACCATCATCCATTGAAGAGGAATACAAAAACCCTAGTACTAAACTTAACCTGAGTATCCAAGTTAGGGTTATGAGCAGCAGTGCAACGCATTCATTTGGGACCCACAATTTTTGACTCAGCAGCTCATGTTAAAGGAGAAGATTCACACAGGGTGGAGAAAGGCAAAGTCTGGACCCAGCAGAGTGCTGCAATAAAAAGATTACAACATCACCATCTCAGACTTTGAGAACAGACCTTCTAGATCCCAGCCCAACCCCCCTCAGAAAAGGGAAGGCTCTGGTATTGCAGTGCAGACATTTTACACCACAATACTGAAAATTAAGGCACCTCTGCAGAGGGTGTTCTTGAAAAGCAGAGCCTTCAGGCAGAGGAGCTCCTCCTCCAGGCAGCTAGTCCACCTCACTAGGTGAGCTCTGTACAGTGTCAGCTCTGCCATCCGAAGCTGCTCACTTCATTACACAAGCTTCACAAGTGCCACAGCTCTGTAATTACTGCAGTTTAAAATAAATTGAATTTATTCTTTTTAAGTAAAGTTTTAACTGGAACCCAAGTTCCAGCTGGGAACAAATAACCACTGCTGTTCACAATACTAAATTAAACAGCTCCAGGACCTCTAGGCAGCCAGATTTGAAAAGACCCAAACTAAGTGCAAAGGAAATCATCAGCTTTTCTAACATACACTGGTTGTGATGGACTCTGGTGATGGAGCATCCCTTCCCTGGATCCCTGCTATGCTCCACAACCCCCTCGTTTAGCTGACATGTATGGGGTGGAACAACACAAACCAAAGTTCCTCTCTTGAGCTGTGAACTCTACCCAGAAGTGCAAGCTGGCGGTACAGGCGCCAGGCTGACACAGGCTAGCACAGCCACGTGACCTAGGAGAGCTGTCCTCACTGTCACCCCGGCTGGATTGTGCCCCCTAATTCCTGTGCTAAGGCCACCCACCGGTTAGGAAGGACCAACACATTCTGAAGAGTCCACCAAGCATGGTGGAAGTCACACCAAGTGGCATCTCTGGAGGAGTTTGCTGCAGGGAGACCTCCCACCCAACACGAGTGGCAGTGGGGAGTGTGTTTAGCAGGAGGTCAGCAGTCTGGCACAGGACTGCCCGTTGCCTTCAAGCTTCAGATGGGAAACAGGAACAGAAACTCTTTCAACAACAGTCAGACAGGCCACTTTGTTTTGCCAAATCACCACGGGCTACTGTAGGGTGGACAAGGCTCCAGAGAACCCTGAGAAGGTGGGGTAAAGTCCATCAGATGGGAGTAGAATACCCTCCCTAGAGAGCCCACAATACCCAGTGACCATTGGAAAGCACAACCCCTTGTGCCAAGGGCATAAAAACCCTCTGAGAATCAACAGGCAAGGGCAGCAGTGATCCCATCACCTTTTAACTCTAACTCCAGCAGCTCTCACTCTTTGGCTCTTTCAAATGCAAATTGTCAAGGTGAAAAAAAAACCCCAAACATTTCAGGAGCTCTGGAATTCTGTCATTGTAGGAATTCATATTTGGCCAAAGACCAGACTGCATGTGCCTGCAACACAACACACCACAGCACCACAAGAATTTTCCCTCCAAACCAAAAGGACCACCACTTGAGGCTCGGTATTAACCAGCCTTTGGAGGCCAGGCTGCTTAATTATCAACACTTTAACCAGGCACAAAAAGATTAGGAAGAAAGAATCCCTTAAGGCAGATATTTTTGTTCTATTCAGCAAGAATTTGCTAGACTCTCTTAATAGGTTAAAAGATAACCCATAATTAGGGGAGCTAAGGAACCCAGAGAAACCAGATGCAGAATGCTAAATAATTTGTGAGCCTTTCCCTGAGCAAAGGGTATTTCCAAAATACTGCACTGAAATCATCAAAAGGGGAAGAAGGGTGTATCACAGCTTCATCCAACAAAGGAAAACCCTCTGCCTTTTTAAGCCTGAGGTGAATGGAACAAGAAGACCTCCTAGGTTTAGAAATACCTTGTCTGGCAATACTAGAATGAGCAAAGCTGGTTTATGGCAAGAGCAGATGATGTCAAGGCTCTGGACATCCCTTACTAGATTCTTTGCTATACTTCCCAGTGAAAACTCATTTCTGGACGTGCTTGGAGTGGGGAGAAACCCTGGGGGAGTGGGGAGAAACCCTGCAAACTGGAAGTTTATCCTGAACACGTGGTCCTCAGAAGCGTGCAGCTTCTTCCCCATTGACACCACCACTACAAGCCACCTTTTAAGGCCCCGTTGCCATCTCAAGATCTGAAGACTGCCAGGTGTTTACTCTCTTGTCTGGCAACAAGCAGGCAAAACCTGGGCACTTTTGGCCCAGTTTCCTCCCCCTGCACAAATACAGGCAAGTTCCTTAGTCTGATTTTCTTGCTCTTTGATTTTTGCTAGAACAGTTCTCCTTACACAAAGTGACACAAGAATTGGTTGTGTCAAAATAAATGTTAAAAGAAACACTCCCCTGTAAAGCTTGTACAAAGTCATTTTAGGTGCAGTACCTGAAGAGATCTTCTTTAAAACAAAATATTGTTTTTATGATGACTTTTTTACCCAGTAGGATACTTGGAGGCTTTAATATTGTTTCCATGAAGGAATTTAACACCTACATCTCTTGACTGCTTGCCCTCCACCCTCTGCAGTTCTGAGAACAAAAGCAGAAAAATGTATTTTTCTTCCATTTGGCAACTTTTCTGAATGCCAAGGGTACTTGCAGTTCTCTCCCACCTCCTTCCACACCCCTTTCTTGCCCTTCTCCACTCCTCCGATTTCTCCAAGGAATTCCTACTGCAGGGTCAGTAACAAGGCACTGGGCTTGCCTCAGATTAGGAGTTCTGTCAACACACCCTTATTATTTAAGATGCCCATCAAATTCACTGTTTAAGTTCAGAAGATGCAATAGAAAAAATGGTAAATTAGGTATTTACATTTTAATTCATTGGTGAAAATTTAAGTTCCATCATCACTGCACAGATGAAACGAAGGGAACGACCCCAGCAAAAGGAGAAGGGTATTTACTAAAGGATAGAAGATCCAATAAAGAACTGCAGGACTCCATCATAATTTCTGGTTTCACTCTCAGAGCTGTCACAGCTGCCATTAAAACGAAAAACCAGTTTTTCAGGAACAGTAATTGGAAGCAAGGACAGGAAAAATCATCTTAGAGCAACAACACTTCACAGCTCCCTGGCAGTTGACTGGGAAACCACCAGCCTGATTCACTGGAACTTCACTCCTCTTTAACAAGGTTTAAGGTTCTTCCCTAGCAGAAGTCTTATTACCTTCTGTAAAGAGCCAAACTCAGCTTGGTGCTGGCAAGTCACAGGTTGCCCTGGTCACCAGTTTGACCTCAACTGACTGGAGCATGAACAAGGAGACTCTGCAGCCACAACCTGCTTGCTGCTGACTCCTGCCACACACTCCCCAGGGTGCCCCATCCTCGTGGCTGCTCTGGAGGGTTGAGAGTCTTCCACAACAGCAATGGGCAGAAAATGGGGAGTCCTTTTTTTCAGCCTCCAACAAGCTAAGTTTGCTGTCACCCTATTCACAGTTTGGGGATTAGTGCCTCGAAATAATTGATCAATAATAATGTATGACCTAATCTGCAAAATCACATCTGTTGAGCCCTAAATCCTGTGTTTACTGTGAAGATTATCACCCAGCAAGCTGCTGTGATCTCTGCTCTTTAGTTATAGCAGCCAACGGCTTGAAAAAGATCTGTAAATACTATCTGGGTAAGCTTCCAGCATGCTCTGATAACCACCCAGTGAAAACAGCAAGCTGCTGTTTTACAACAACATCCCAGATACAAAAGCTTTGTTGACAATTCTATTGTCAGGTCAGAAATGCCCAGAACCACCGACTGCATCTTCTCCAGCCTGCTTCTTGGAACACCACGTAAATAAACAGATCAGGGAGGATGTGGGTCCCTTTTGGGACATCCCAAAGGTTTGGTGCTAGAGAGGAAGAAGCTGCACACCAAGGCAACCCGAGGCAGATACACCACGGTGTTGGCATAGCCCAAGTCAAAGCAGAGGCCACCAGAAAGCCCAGCCCAAGAGAACAAGTCCCCCGTGGTCCACCAAAGCCCTCTGCCAAGGGGGGCTGTGGTGTGGGAGCTCTTCCTGGGGGCTGCTGTTGAGCTAAACCAAAACCACGAGGCTGTGAGGTTTTTTTGCACGCCACGTCTCACGGGCAAGAGCACTGGCAGTGAAATCCTTCTCCAGACACCACTGGACATGAGGCTGCAACACCAAACCTCCTGGTTCTGAACTGAGGTGAAGGAAATCTAGCAAGCCTAGAAAGCTCTGCTGCAGAACCAGCACCACACACAGATCATGACCCTCTTTCATACATGTGAATCTTGCAGGGGAGGAAAAGAGTGCCTTGGAAAAGAATTCCCTTTCAAATCCATCTTCCAGAAAAGATACCTAAAGAGCACACACAGAAGGTGTGAAGCAGACACCCACACACAGGCAGATGCAGACACAGACCACTCACAGAAAATAAGCAACACTGACACACAAATTACAAAGCCAAAATGTTTTGTTACCGCTTTTCTCATCTCCCTACTTCCTTCAAGAGAACCCAAACAAACTGGATTGAGATTAGGCAACAGCCTCTGGCTTTCCTGTGTAACTACACACAGGAGAGAGAGCACACGGTCATTACACCCCATTAGGATGTTCAGATTCAACATTTCCACCAAGTTTTAGATCCAAGAAGGCACAAGGACCAAGCAACTGCACTCACCACTTCATGCCTATCATTCCTCAAGCTCCCCAAAGCTTAGACCTGGAGCTCTGTCTCAACTGGACCTACCTGCTCCCTCTCTTCTCCTGGTAAACTGGACCAGCACTGTGAAACAGAAGCACTGCACACTTCAAAAGACCAAGACAATGCTCAAAGAAACCCCCTCACTCGTGTCCCATCCCAGAACCACATTCCCACTCCCCACTTCGTTTTCATGAGCTGGAACTAAGAGCCAGCAGACAAAGGAGGATGGTGGAAGGGTTTTCCACCTTGGCATGTGTAACTTGGTGAGTCACCCGGCACAAACCCTGAACTTTCTGCAAACAATGCCAGTGCACATGAGCCATTGTCCAGTGTTATTAGCAGGCTGTAATTCCATCCTCTCCAATACTTCCATGTTGTGAGTAGCAGACCGGGCACTACACGGAGGGATCTGCGTTAGTCAGGACCCAAGAGCAGCAGCTAGGAATTGAAAATGAAGCTTCAAACTCTGCTTGTTCTGGCTGGCTATTGAGCAGAGAGTGCAAAACAGGCAGGAAGAAGAGGTCAGGGCAGGTAATTTATAATAACCCTTCCAATTCTGTATACAAAGTCCAAAAGTATCACTCGCCACCCAACCTGAAAGGTGAGAAAGGAAATGGGCTTGACTTTTTTTTTTAATTTCAGCTTTTGTTCCTGATGCTCTTGCAAAAATAATTAATCAGAAGAATTCACACACATACTTCATGGCACCTTGAAGGCCACAACGTTGCCCTGTTTTCAGCCAAGTTTATTTTACTTCCACTCCTGCACAAATTTCCCTTGCCGGGGCAGTTTTCAACATCCTTACCCACAAGCTGAGTAAATCTGGACACAAACTCCAAACACAAAAAAGAAAACCACACCTCACCTGCCCAGCAGCATTCCTGCTATTTTCTCAGCTTGTTTAATATTGATTTTTCTTTTAAAGAGGGAAACCAAGTCTATATTTAAGACAAAAAATAATCTCTTTGTCAATGACACTTCAGTAAAGCCAATCTACAGGGTCCTGAAAGCTGATTTATTTGGTTGCAGCCATGAATCTCTATTTGACTGAAGTCAACAGGCCTTAACTGTTAAGAAAGCTGGAAAAACTATTTCTTGCCTTGAATCACTAGCAAGGTTTCCTTGCAGGTATTCCAGCCAGACAACAGCTGCAGAACAGCCAAACCAGAAGCCCTCCTCTGTGAATGTGGTGCCTTGTCCAAGGCTCAACGTAATGATTTTTGTGTCTGAGACATAAATAATCAAAAGACTAATATGAGCAGCACATTCAGTCTTGCAGCTGGAAGAACGATAAAAACAAGCTCAAAAAAACTAGTCAAAAACAAATAAAATAAAATATCCCTCCTGAGACAGACACTGAAGCTCTTATAGTGAATATTTACATATATTAACATTTGGTTAAAAACTGGTAAATGCTCCAAGGTTGTATTTTGGTTCACTTGAAACAACAGATGGATTTTACTTTTTAAGTGCAACTCGTTCAGGGCTGATTTCAGCTTCAGAAAGTGTGTTCCACTCTTTTTAAGTAAGACTTTGTGAATTCAGTGTCAGTCCCACGATAGGCCACAGATTATTAATGCAAATGGAGGTTCATTTTCATTAACCAGAAGAGAGATTTGAGCCTGCCCAGCCTTGGGGAGGGGACACCACTGACTACCAGCAAACACCCATCCAGTGGGATCTCTGAGTTCTGGGATGCATCCACTGAAAAACATCAGTCTCAAGCATCTTGGGCAACAAGATCCTAACGTAAAATGAATTCTCAAGAAGCATTTTAGTGCTGTAGTAGCAGAGTTTGCTTTTTGTATTACAGGAAAACCACAGGTCTAATCGAGATGAAGGCTCATGATGCTATGGTAGATTAAGAAACAGAATAATAAGAGTCAACTGCCCACCTAAAACACTCTGACAAGGCAAAATACAAGCACTAAAAACTTCCTAACTCCTCAAACTGGCAGGTGTAGACCTCCAGNTCACCTCCTCCCCAGCCCGGACTGATGGTGGGGACTGTTCTGGACCAGAGGCAGGACCCTGCACTTGCTCCTGTTAAACCCCACCAGGTTCACCTGGGCCCACCTCTCCAGCTTGTCCAGCCAAAAAAAAAAATACATGTGGCTTTGTTTTACCTTCCTCTGAAAGTTATGTGGCAGGGAACCCCAGGAGGAGGAAAGAAGGTTTATTATTGTTTCATTAAAACTAAGACAGACTTCCAGGACCTGCTCCACTAACAAACTATATTGTGCTCCTGAACAAACTCCCACAAACTGCTATGATTTCCACCCTGTCACTCCTCAGGTACTACTGCTCTCAACTTTAATTTTACTATCCAAAGGCTTTACAACACATTTAACTTCAAGAGGCTACTCTAATATTTAGGAAAACCTCACAGTTCTAGGTGTTTTCTAATCTCAAAGACACTGATAGAATCTGGTGGCAGCTAAAGCTGCAATTACTCAACATTTCTGCTAACAAAACAACTGATTTTTCTGCAGTTGGCTTTTCAATCCCAGAAAATGAAAACAAAACCACATCTCTTACCTCCATAGGACTGCTTATGAAATAGCCATAATTACATTCTAGGGTTTTATGTTCTTCTAACTGTAAATAATAATTGTCCTATGAGTACAGAAAGGCAAATCTGCATAAGGTACACAACGACCCAGCCAGGAATTTATTAGTAGCAAATTGCAGGCACATCAGGGTGCTGTTTACAATCCCTTTGGTTATCACCCCGTGATAACCCACACAGCAACTTCAGCCTCTTCCAACTTCCAAGCGCGGTCACACGCAGGGGGAGGGCTGAAGGTTCTGTAGCATGGCTTGGTTCATCTTTGATACACACTTTGGGAGGTTCTCTGGCAAAAATACCAAAGCACAGAGCTACAGAATAACTTCTGAGTATTTTAAACTGGGTGACTGCTGGCTGTCTTCAGGCTGAGCTCCACCAGTGATACTCGTGTGCTAGAAGTCTTAGGAAGCATCAGGTATAAAACAATACATCACTAACAGGAAAAAAATGGGAAGGAAAATGTAAGACAGAGGTTAGGTAGTAGAAAATTATGGCAGGAGTCAGGTTTCCATCACTCCTCCTTCCCTCTTCTGGAGGCCCACATACTAACAGTAAGGAATTTTTATTAAATACAAACCAGCATCTGCACCTTCATTTAACAGCAATTTCTTTTTGGCTTGAAGACAATTGTAAGCATCTAAATTGTTGTAGGGATTCTACAATTCTGGTTATGTTCAAAGGCTCTCCAAAACCACCAGCACTGGGACATTAACACTGCTAAAAGCTGACTGGAAACTACAGAAACAACAGATTTTAACAAAGGCTAATCCCCTGTTTCACCTACTGAGTTTACAGAAAATTATTAAAAGGATGAAAAAACCCACTTCAAAATACCAGTTATTTCTGGAAACAAGAAGCAGATGTTCTCCTCTGTTTGGCTCAGCTGTGCTACAGTACAAGAGTGCCTTTGTTATGCTGTCAGCAAGAATTTACTTTATTTATTACAGCCATTTTATAATGCCCATCAATGTACTATTTGGGCATGATTTAGACTCAGGCAGATTTATTTCTCTCTATATATAAAGCCATCAGGATGCAGCACAAACACACCCCAAACAACAGACCCTGCTATGACATAATTGTGCAAATTGGGGTGGACTGGGTTGGGTATTTTTTCCCCTTTTTTCCACTGTATTAATAAGAATGGAACAGGAGAAGGAGGAGTTTGCATAGCCAAGTGAAGTTGGATGAGTGTTAATCAAGAATTACTGCAACAAGGAAAATACAAGGACTTTGAGTATAAACAAACTCATTTCTTCAAGTCCAATAAAGGCAAAGCTTTCCCAAACCTGAGAAAAGGAAATGCTGTCCCCAAAGTCATGAAGAACTTAAAGGAGACTATGCTGGGAAAAGGATCCATTAAAAATGGGAGAGCGCACAATCATGGGAGGGGATGGGAAAAAAAAGAGGGAGGGAAAAAGAAAGGAAAAGGAGCATAATCATTTTTGCCCTATCAGCCACTGAGTCGTTATCTGTGGTAGGCATGAAACCACTCCCCAGAAGACTAACATCCCAGCCTTTGTATGGATCTGATAAGGAATTCTGGGCCTCAAAAAATGAAACCTTTAATGAGAGCGCGTACACGGTGGCCTCAACACTCATCCTTCCTACTGCTTTGAACAAACCATTTCCCTCTATTAAAATATTCCCAACTTGCTAATTTACTATCCCCATCCACCACAGGAGGAAGGGGCAGGACGATGGGGGAGACAAAGCTGGACCCAGTAGGCCCCTGGCCTGCAAGATCTGCACATCCAGACCCTCGCACATTTAACACCACGCACACAGCGGCCTAACCCTGGAAGACAAAAGGGGGGATTAAAAGATTAAACGAGTGTACAAGAGCCTACAGTTTAAATGCAGGTGTGATTTTTATTATTTTAAGGGATTTAAGTGAGATTACTGCAAAGGTTTCCTCTACCTGGCTAGAGGGCGAGCAGAGGAGAGATGATTTGTTCAGATGATCTGTTATCCAAACGAACACCTCGGAGAAGCCTGGCAAATTCTGCACTTCAGGCTGAAGCTTAGAGTCAGAGAGAGAGATTTATGTAGTGTCAGCACATGGTCACCAACGAGTCATGAGGTTTACTGAAGGGAGCCTCGCATCCTAGAGCGGCAAATCCACCACAGATGTGGCTACCAGTCCACAAGCAAACAGTCTGAGAGGCTTCCCACAAGAAAGGCCAGCTCACATCACCTATCTGTCCAATTTTATGATGCACTGGGGCAGAGGGAAGGAAAGAAAATAAAGAAAAAATTCAAAGTATTTCCCAGGCTTGGGCAGCACCAAAGAAAGCTTCTAAGTGGAGTTAACAGAGCAGCAATTAAATAAAAATGTATACATCCTTAAATATTGGCTATGAGCTCCAGGAGCCGAGCAAAATAATTCCCTCCCCCTGCCAAATAAACTGAAGATTTGGAACCCATGAAGTATCTGAGCAGCACCAAGCAAAGAAAAAACAAAACAAAACAAAAAAGTCAAGTGTGTACACGTCTCATATGCATAACTTGTACACATTAACAATTAACAAACATTGGAATGTTACCACAACACTGAAAACTTGCCCTAACAGAGACTTTTCCAAACAAAAATATTTTGTAGCATCAAGAATTAACATTTTTCCCTTGACCAAGCCATCAAGATTAACACCTCAAAAGTCCATTATCAAAATATCAGTCACCTCCCCACTTCATTCCCTGCATTCTCCTTACAAATTCAAGTATTTTGTCAAGAAAAAGCCCTTAAAGAAATGAAATCACAGGGATAATTGTGCTGCTTCCGTGAAATCTGACGCGTGGGTTCTTTATCTGTGTTTCTCCAGAGCTCTGCACAGATGATAGTTATGAAGCACCAGACCACACTACTCATCAGCACAGCCCCAACCCTGTAATTTGTACTGCCCAGGTAAACTGCTCATATAAACTGAGGGCTCAGACAGGGGGGCAGAGGCTGGAAAAGAGGGAAACTCTTGGGGTCAAGCAGCTTTGGCGTATCATAAAAATACCAAAGTGTTTTGGAGAATTTTGGGGGGTTTCCTGGATAAAAATGCAAGCGAAGTGCACGAGCAGCTCCATGCAGCTGATTTCATGTGGGAGGAGCTGATGATACCTTACTCTAAGAGTAGGAGGGGAGAAATGAAGCCACACTCTTTGTCCATGCACAGCTGGATAGTTCCAGACAGGAGTCACCAGCTCCTACACCCCACACAGGGTCACCCGAAACTGGGGTCTGACCCTAATGGCTACGCCAAGCAGGTTTGGACTTCCCTGACCTGAGCCTTGCAGCCTACAGAAGAAAGTTGACAAGTCAGGATGTTTATCACCATTTAAAATAATCATCATCATCGTAATAATCCCATTGCAACTGTTTCCTTTGGTCCCCTTATCACACTACAACCATCTCCCATCACCTCTCCGAGCACGCACTTGGGAAATCCGGCGCGATGGGGAGGTTTGATTTTCCACTTGGTGTCTGAACCAGCAGTGGAGACCCAGAGAGGGGAGGACACCCACCCAAATACACCACGCTACCCAAGCTGGGAGTGCTTTCCTTGCAATCAGGTTCCCTTCTAAATGTCTAGAAACAGAAGTAGCTCAAGAAAACAAAAGCGATTCGGCTGTAATTATCCAGTCAGCAACAGGCAACCAGAACAGAGGCCCCAATCCTGCCAAGTTTTAAGCACGTGTTTAACTTTAATCACAAGTAGCCTTGCTGGGCAGTCTCCAAATGCCTGCCAAAAAGGGCCAGATTAGCAAGGGAATTAAGATTTCATATTTATATTTTTTTAGCAATCAATTTTAGAGGTGTTCTTAGGTGGATTAGCAAAGATTAGATTTTTTTTTTCCCCCCCCAGTTGAGATCCCTCAGCAAATTCAAACCCTCCCACAAGCCAGACAGTCTCAGTGGGAACCAAACACAGAGCCCCAGGAACCCACGAGGAAAATGCAGCTGGACAGTGGGACATCTGACAGTTTGACATTGAGGTTAAGGGAAATATTTCTTTTAAGGCTGTTTTAGCCAAAATAGGGTGCCCACCCTAATGAATTCCATGACAATTACTGGGGGGGGGGGGGGGGCAGGAGGGG
>VWZY01006507.1:0-28151 GCA_013399075.1 Chloroceryle aenea
TTTGGGTTTGGTTGGGTTTTTTTCCTGTGATGTTTTAGTGAGGGCTTGTTCTGGGTTGGGATTTATTATCACCAGCAGCTGGGAGGGGCCAGAGCCAGGAGAAACACCTGAGCTGGGCTGTCTGACCCCACCCTGAGCCATGGCCCTATATAAGGGGAGGGCTGTGCCAGAGGGTGGGTTTCTGTTTGCAACTTCAGTGTGGCTGGAGCAGGGAAGGTTGACATCTGGAATGCAGGTAGAGCCTTCCTGGCTTCTAGNGAGATTATTGCTCACGTTGTCTATTATTTCATTAGTAGTATAATTCGTACTGTTGTTTTCTTCTTTGTTTGTCTTGTTTTATTAAGACAGCAAGAGACTTGAGTACTCAGGTGGTCCCTTATAATCTTCTGTTTACTTGGTTCAATTCTTTCTATAGTACCAACAATAGTTTTGGATCCTCAGCCCAACAAGAGTCTTCCATACTGAGTATTTTCGTTGTAAGTGTTGCCTAGCATAAATTCTAAAGAGGAACTTTTTTGTTTTGTCAGGTGGTAGAAGGGATTTGGCTTTGTTTTTCTTGTTTTATTTTGTGAGGTTTTGTCCTAATGTGTGGTTACTTCAGAAAAAAAAAGTTTCCAGATTTTGAATATGAAAGTAACAGCTGGTTTGTTTTCAATACTGTTTTGAGCAGTAAATGCAAATAGAGTTTTGTATTCTAACAAAGCACTTTTGGATTGTCATTCTAATTAAAGTTTTTTTACATTCCAATTATCCTAATGTCAGGGATTTGCTGGATCTTGTTTCAGCTGAAAAAAGGAACAGACACTAGAAACTTGCTAAACATTTATGTACAAAACTTATCTCTCGGGATGATTTGCCTTTTAAATAACACTAGCAACTTGCAGTTTCTCCTACTTATATATTGCCCAGAGACTTTAAAATATGATAAGATATCTTTATAGGTGTCTGGTTCAGGCTGTATCAGTCATGAACTATTACTAATAAGGTGACACCCAGCTCTTCCCATACACATTAGACCACTCCAAGTAAAAGCAGTATGGAAAGGAAATGATGACCTAGATTATCTTCTGCATTTCATTGGGTGCATATCTGAGTTGGGAGAGGGTTCTTTTGAGGCTCAAGTAACAATCATGCAAACATTTCTTGTTGGCTTTGCTTCTTGGGTTTAATCTGTGTGCCTATTGTGGTTTGGTGTAGACTGTTTTTGTAAGTATCTGGTCTTTGTTGTGTTGTTTGCTTGATGGCTAAAAGTAAATAATGAAATCTTCATTTGTTCTGTGATTAAATTTGGTTCAGTGTCGGTGAAGAAAATGATTGTGCAGATTAGGTTTGGAACCTAAACAACAAACCTGCCTTCACTGTAAAGTTTTCAGCTGTCTATGTGTATATGAAATGTTTCCTTTGTTCATTATAAAGACAAAAGATTTGGTTCTTTGCTCAAATAATTTGCTCTTCCTCCTCCCTCTTCACAATCATTTCTATTTTGAATCCTATGGAGGAGGATGGTAAAATGAGAGGTGAGGAGAGCAATGATATTTCCCTAAATCAAGCTTCTTAAACAATTGGTTTTCTGATGTGTTGTGGCATCACAATATTGCTTTAGCAAGTTGCAGAGAAGGAAATGTAATGACAATAAGCGTTGCGGTACTTGGGGGTGGTATTACAGGTGTGTTTCCATCAACTTACTGCTTCTTTTCAATGATTGCCTGCCTACCTGTCTCATTATTCTTCCCTGAATGAATAATTCTCTAAAAGAACCCAGAAGGAGCTGTGAAAAGTAGCTCTACTGAATAACCTGGAGGGAAAGTCCTACTGGGCTGTAGCTTGTAAACAAGCAGGGTGGAGAATCAATT
Organism: Chloroceryle aenea; assembly: GCA_013399075.1. NCBI lineage: Eukaryota > Metazoa > Chordata > Aves > Coraciiformes > Cerylidae > Chloroceryle > Chloroceryle aenea. Next base: position 1,854 of record VWZY01006507.1, read on the forward strand.
TAATGCAGCATTGGTGAATGTTTTCTAGCCTTCTCTTTCCATATTATGCAGTCCTCTGCTGACACAAATTGATTAATATTTAATTTCCGTATCTGTTTCTCTTCTACATAAGTAGTATAATGTGATATGGTCACTGAACTGGAGCACAATCAACTATTTAAATTAAGAAGAGCTTTCTAGGTTGGTTCAGAAGCCAAACTGTTGGGATCAAAATAGAGTTGACCTGACACTTCTGGCCATTGTTGGAGCTTGTTATCAGCTGCTCACAGGTTCTGTCCTTTGACCTACTTCCATTCCACTAGTCTGCACTGGAGATATTTTAGGCAGATTAAGCACAGCTCTCTTTTAGCTGAGGGATAAAAATATTCTGACAAACATTAAGAAAACCACATCTACCTCACTGTAATGCCTACACTTGACCCTATATGATACTGGTCTGTTTAATGCATTATAATCTTCAAGTCTGTTTCCTTTGCTTTGTTAGGAAAAAGGGGGATTTTATCCCAAAGCCCAAAGTGTCTTCTCTCATATAGCATATTTACATAAGGAGCTGAGTTTGACAGAATAGGCACTTCTGGATTTCTACAGCTGCATTTATAGCTATAAAATAAGATTTGTTTTTAAAAGATATTTTCAAATTAACTGTGATTTTTATGTAGCATCCCTGACTTCATTTTTTTGACATGAACATTAGTACCGCAGTTGCCCCAGTTGTGCAATATTTGGATATAGATGATATCACTGAAATCTTGTTAGAGTACAGTTTACCTCACTGTAGAGAGGACCCAGCCGGTGTGTTATGCAAGAGACATCCCAAAGGCTTCTTGGTGCCTGCTTGGTGCTGGCCAGAGACGTCAAGCACGGAATAAGAGCCATGGCTGTACCTCCACAAAGTCTTTGAAGGGAGCTGTTTCCAGTACAATTCCCGTTCTACAGTCCCCTTGCTCCACATGGCTGCCTAGAGTGTCTATATGGACAAAGGTAGTTAAAAGCCTGTCCAGCAACATGTTTAACTGCATGAACAGGACTTGGATCATGTTTTGTTAATTTAGCTGGAACACTTGTCTTTAATAATGTGTTGGGTAAAGTAGTAAGAGGAATCTTGACCTGAATGGTACAGAGATTGTGGTTGTGTTGGGTTTTTTTTCCTTTTTAAAAAGCAACCAAACACCACAGCTTATTTGTTTCAATGGAACTTACCTAGGGTAATGCCTGCCATTGCCAACAGATGTCTGGAAGAAGTTTGTGTCCAGTTTCCCAGATTCCTTTTTCTTGTGCTTTCCTAGTGCTGTTGGACTAGCCAGAAGAACTCTTCTTATTTTAAAGTTCAAAAACCTGTTTCTTCCTGTGTTTCCAATGGATAATGAGATAAGAAATGGTCTGATTTGCTGAATAATCAGAAAACTGTTTGGATCTGAGTGAGAAGACAACAGCTCTGGAGATGGGCAGAGTAACCCCATGAAATACTCATTTAGTGTATTTAATTTCTTTCTGAATACTTAATTCCTTCATGTTCCATTTTTTCTCATGCCCTTTCTATGCATCCTTCCAGATGTTCTAACCTGTGTATCTGTGCTCAGCTGCATATGGTAGGAGATGGGGAATAATGAGAATGAGAGGTAATAGTTCATGGAGTATATCTGTGTCAATATCTGTTTGGATGAGAGCAAAGTACTTCAAAGCTCTTTGAAAATGCTGATAACTTCTTTGGTTGTAGAAGTTTAGCTGGCATTAATGGTTAGGAATCCTGAGTACATGATGGGAATATCAAGCTCAAAGTGACTGGGCTTCTTTTTGGTGGCTTCAGATGCACAAATAGTAGAGCTCAACTTTAAAACCAGTTTTATAACATTGGGACTGGTGGTGGAGGGGGTTGAAACAAACAAACCCCCAACAACAAAAAAAAAGAAACCCCAAAACATCCTAGACTGTAAACCCTTTTCTTAGTTGGCCTGGCTCTGGAGCTCCAGCTGCAAATGAAGCAGGCAGGGGAACTGCAACCTTGAACCAAGAAACTACAGCAATTTTTGCTTGGTATAGACATAAAAAATAGCTAGCACCAGCTGTTTGCCTCCTGTAAATGGAGGCAAAACATGAGATTAAAACTGGCCATCAATTCTAGTATAGAATACTGGAGCATCTGTCAAATATTTGACACTTAAGAAACCAAACTTTGTTTACTCTGGCACTACTGGAAGAGCATCTGGTAAAAAAAAAAAACCTTGCCCCTGGAATGGTATTGCTGTGGTAACGAGGTTATCTTAGCCTCACTCAGATCAGTGTTTTTCTTCCCATTAGATTAGCCAAAAAGCACAAAATGGTCCTGCAGGTAATACAGATTTACAGAGCCAGTTTAGTAGTTGTTGTATTGAAGATATTCTGGTATTCTTTTTTCAGGTAGCTCACAAATCCGTGTTTACTTGGATATTAGATCTATAATACTAGAATGAGTAAGGAGCAAAGCTGACAACTAAATGTGGTTTCTGTGGAATTAAGTCACTTTGGGAGTCAGCACTGTAATGCGTGCTTGGGAAATCTTGGTATTGGTTTAGGTCTATTGTGTAAAAGGCTGAAACTTAGTCCAAAGTTTCCATTGTGATGTGCGAGTATAAAATGCTGGGCTCACTTTCTGTTTTCTTTTTCTTGAAAATTATACCTCTTTTAGCAAGCTTTATTATAAAGCTTGCCTTCAAAGTTTTGTGTGTTACTGGCAGAAGATGAAAGCATGAGTATACTGTCATACTCATGACTTGCTGAGGTTTAATCTTGCTTTTAAATGACATTAGGTAGGAAGGCAGGCTAGGGAAAATGTGGGGCTTCTCTGGAAGGAAACGGGAGACCTGGTCACGAGGGATATGGAGAATACTGAGGTACTCAAGGGCTTATTTTTTTTGCCTCAGTCTTCACCAGCAAGTGCTCCAGCCTCACCACCCAAGTTGCAGAAGGCAAAGGCAGAGACTGAGAGAATGAAGAACTGCCCAGTGTAGGATTGAGATGATATAAGGAATCTGAAGGTTGCAAATCCATGGGACCTGATGAGATGTATCCATGGGTCCTGAGGGACCTTCTGGATGAAGCTTTAAAGCCATTTGAGAAATGGTGGCAGTCAGAAGTTCCCACTGACTGGGAAGAGGGAAATAAACCCCTCACTTGGTGACCTTCTACAACAGGGTTACNGACCTGCTACAACAGGGTTACACTGTTGCTGGATAAGGGAAGAGCAGCTGTTGTTATTGACCTGGACTCCTGCAAAGCATTTGACATTGTCCCACATGGTGTTTTTGTCTCTAAATTCAAGAGGATGAACTATGCCATGGATAAGGAATTGTCTGAATGGTCATGCTCAGAGTTGAAGGGAACAGCTTGTTGTCCAAGTGGAGACCAGGGATGAGTGCTGTCCCTCAGGGACTGGTATTGGGCCTGGTGCTATTTAACCTCTTTGTTGGTGACATGGGTAGTGGCATTGAGTGCACCCTTAGCAAGTTTGCTGATGATACCATGTTGTATGATGTGGCTGTTGTGATGTAGGGAAGGGATGCCATCCTGAGGGAGCCTTACAGGCTTGAGAGATGGGGGTGTGTGATTCTCCCTGTCTACTCCACTTTAATAAGACCCCCACCTGGAGTACTGTGTCCAGCTTGGGGCCCCCCAACAGAAGGAGGACATAGAACTTCTTGGAGCAAGTCAAGAGGAGGGCCACAAAGATGACCAGGGGGCTGGAATGGTTTTGCTGTGAGGACAGGCTGAGACATCTGGACATCTTCAGCCTGGCGAAGAGCAGGCTCTGGGGAGACCTTATAGCAGCCTTCCAGAATTTAAAGGGAGCTTACAGGACATAAGGGAGGGACTATTTATTTCAGGGAGTGTAGTGGTGAAGTTTTAAACTGAAAGAGTGTGCCTGTAGGTTAGATATATGGAAGAATTTCTTCACTGTGAGGGTGGTGAGACACTGGAACAGTTGCCCAGAGAAGCCTTATCCCTGGAAGTGCTCAAGGCTGGACTGGATGAGGCTCTGAGCAACCTGCTCTAATGGGAGGTGCCCCTGCCCAAGGCAGGGGGGTTGGAACTGGATGGTCTTTAAGGTCCCTTCCAACCCAAACCATTCTATGACTCTAAGTGATGTTTCCTGGGACTATCATTTAGCTTCACAGCTATAGATCCCATGTCTTTAAAATGGACATAAAATTTGTCACAAAGTTGTTCTGAGAATTAACTGCTTAATGTGGTATGTATACAGTGCTTTGAAAATCATGGCATATAAGTGATGAATGTTGCTATCAGGTAACTATTATTAATAATGGAGTGCTAATTAAACCAACTATTGGGAGATGAAAGTAGAGTCTGATTCTTCATTTTGATGTCAACAATAGCTCCATGGTCATAAACCTGACATAGCACGGTGAAGAAGCAGCTCTGGGCGTAGCTGCTACTTTATGGAATCCCTTTCATAGTAAAATGAGTACACTTGAGCATTTACCTTATTAAGGGAGTTATAACTGTAACTGCTGCCAGACAGGCAGAGTTCAGCATATAGAACAAGGAGGTGAGGGTCCTGCGCATCTCTGCCAGGTGATTACTGATCTTGGGCAGTATCTTGACTTGTCTTTTGTGACCGCAGAGGTAAATGGTGCTGAGTTCTGTATTGGTTTTTTGTTGCAGGCACAATGGTTGACATATTCCTTAGATAAACTAAGGGAATTTATTGGAGAGACGTATCTTGGTGACTGTGTGTATGTGAACAGGTTATTGTGTTAGGGTAGGAAAAGATCTGACTGATGATCAACTGTTGAGAGTGTAGTATCCAGGCTAGGGATGAAGGCTGTGATTTATGAAAGCAGATACCATTAAGACTAGGAGATCTAAGGAGTTGTATGCACTCTTTGTCTCAAATTACACCACTGGAATAGCACGGTTACTATTATCTGCTGTATACCAGGTGATTATTGAGTAAGATACATATGCTCCTGAACTGCATGACAGTGCCATTTCAGCTGAGACTGTGAATTAACAGCTCCTTCAACTTCAGTAGTACTGCAATTAAGAAATAATTACAGACAGCAAATACAGAGTATCTTATCTGGTATGCACCTACCAATCCAACAGCTACCACAGAAGCTGTTAAATCCCTATCCGTGGGGTTTTTTGCAATGTAATAAAATCGGGACCCCACGAGATGGAGGATTTGGGAGGATTCGTTAAGCCTCGTTATTCACATCCAAAGCCACCCTACAGTTCTGATAGTTGTCAGGATACTTAAAAGGAGGTGATTAACCGTGTATTTCCACTTCGTGTTTGTTGTGCTTGCTGATTCCTGTACAAGGTTACCATTAAGTAGCAATTTTAGAAGAGGTGAATGTGTGTGATGCCTTGCTGCTGCAGAAAAGGATTGTAAAATACTGGTCCATGTTTCAAGGTAGGTCTCATTCATCATTGATGATGTATCATTATTTCGGTGGTAAATTTGTTAGACTTTAATTCCTAGATCTGAAATATTTAATGAGCCCACTGGAGTAATGAATATCGTTAAGTGGAGTAATGAATATTGTTAAACATTAATTTATTGCACTAATTTTTGAATGATCTGTTAAGTGATCACACTAACCAAAGTGATTAGAGTTTTTGGGTAGGTTTTTTGCTAGCAAATTTATTTTGAAGCATGAAGTTTAATAAAGTTGGTCACTTAACAAGTACATTATTGTATCTAAGCACTTGACGCGTGCTAGTTTTCCTTCAAATAGTAGCTCTGTTCTTTCATCTTGCAGCTGTTTATGAAGGTCTAACAGTAAGCGCAGCACTTGCAGAATTGTTCTTTGGGATAACATTTACTTGAAATTTATTCATATAGCCAAGCTATTTCACCTGATTTCTACCTAGGTCGTTGTTATGCAGGTGACTTTTCCGTGCTTGTTCACAAAATTCTTTTTTAATGGAAGCATTTCATTCAGTTTAATTTCTTTTTTTTTTAATTTGCTATTTTCTGCCATATTTAGTTTCTTTTCAATGTAGCCTTTGGTCACTGGCAATAGACAACTGTATATTAGCCTAGACAGCAAGCTGAGAAATCTGAAGTTTGTTTGGTACCTGTTTGTTTATTGTGTATTTTTGGGAGCATTCTGCACTCTTTCTGTATAGCAGGTTAGAAAATGGTTTGGAGACCTTGGTTTTGATTTGCTGATTCTAGCTTCTGATGGCAAGGATTTAACTGGTTGATGGAATGGGCTGCATTTCTAGGTCCGGCTGTGTAAGAGTGATTCTAAAGCAATCCTTGCTCCTACTGAGATCTATCATAAGTTTCATCTCTTCTATATTATTGCTCTCTCAGCCTATGATAACACTTGGAATATAGGCATATCTCAAAGGGCAAGGATTCAAAAAAAATCTCCCCCTTCATCTATAGCTCAGTGTAGTACAAATATTGCTGCAGATCTGTATTTTCCCTTTTCTAACTCTAACTGCGGCCTGCAATTTCTTTCGTTACATTAAATACATTGTAAAGCTAGTTCAGAGTGGACAGCCAGGTTAAACAGCAGTCCCTGGTGAAATTGTCTGCAATCATTGCATCTGAAAAAGGCAGATGCAGAAAAATTATGACAAGAAAACTCTTGTTAATTTTTTGCTCTGTTTTGCTAAGCTGTATCAGGCCTAGAGCAGTTACTAAAACAAATGCAACAAGCTAAAAGAACAGTTCTTCCTCTCACTTTGAATCATTTCCTAGGGAAATTCCCAGTTTACCTGATATCAATAAAACAACAAAAACAAAACCCAGTTAAGAGACAAGAAGGTATTATCCAGCTTTGTCACTTCTGAGTGTTTTTATTACCGCTTACTATACTTGGTAATAAATCTTGGATGTTAAAGGATTTTTCCATAGAGAGGGTTAGTCAAGGTTTGATTTATTTAACAACTCAGAGTTGGGCCATCACCTCCGTGAGTGGAAAAGGACTTAATTCAACACATGTATATGTACTCAACACAATATTAAGTAAGCAATATTCTTCTTAAAAGCCCTTTGTGTTTTTCCCTGAACTCCCAGCTTTCAATCCATTATTAACCTTCAGTCCCTCTTCAGATGTCTCGGGTCATCACACTCTTATCTTCAGCCATTTGCCCTCAGAATTCCAAGAAAAACTTGGTGTTACTTTATCTCAATTGATCTTGATCTTTACCTTGCCTAAAAGCAGTTAATATTGCATAAAATGCTTACCCTAAGTTGACTACCCATCTATTATCATGTTTTATATATAATAAAAAATTAATCTGTTTATAACCACGATCCACTCAGCTGGACTGTTTTAAACCAGCCATGGTAAGGGCTACACAGTAGGCAATAAGAAGTATTCACATGGTTTTAAGATACTCTTTTACAGCACCTGCATTCTATTAATCTTCCATTATTCTATAATGCCCCGTTCTTCTCTAGCTTAGCTAATCATCTCAAGGGCCTATTTTCCTTTACATGGAAAGAAAATTTGACTCTGAAGTTTACTGCAACCAGCCAATGGCTGCATATGGACATTCTTGGCATAGGTCTCTGCTCTTTTACTCTTCCTGCATATTTCCTTTCTACGATTTTGTCGCTTTCACTGCTACATATGAGCTTCAAAGAAAGAAATAATCTTTGATATTCTGATTCTACAATATGTTGTTTAGGGGAAAAAAAAATCAAAAATGCTTTGTAGATTGAATAAAAGTTACTGATCTTCTTACAGTGACCTGTAGAGGTCTCAAACAAAAAATGGTATGTTACCCTGGCATGTTTTGTATAGATAGATAGGATCTGGTGCCTAATGTTCTTCCAACCTAAACAGACGGTGGGGCTGTGTTAGTAATAGCTAATGGTGTTTGTTATCAAGACTCTAGTGCCTGCATTCTGGATCAAATGATAAGCTGTGATAGTAATGGAGCTTCTAAACTGGCATGTTGTCTGTCCTGGGTTCAGTTCAGGTTTATCACAAACAGCTGCTGCCTCAAGCAGCTGGGATAGGCTGCAGCTGGGAGAAACAACCCAACCAGCCAATGGGATGTCAGATCCTATACTGAGTCCTGCCCCTATATAAGGGGAGGGCTGGCCTAGGGGGCTGTTTTCATCTTGCTTCAGCATGCAGCCTCAGTGTGGCCTGAGCAGGGACAGTTGGTGGCTTGGGCACAGGTAGGGCCTTCCTGGCTTCTATTCCTTGCTTTGTCTAGCATTTCATTAGCACTCCCATTAGTACTGGTTTGTGGGTTGTGTGTGTTTTTGTTTTGTTTTTCCCCTCCTCTCTTTGTATTGCTCTATCAAACTGGCAGTATCTCAACCCCTGAGGTATCACCTTCTTTTTTTTTTCCTTCCCAGGAGCAGGTGTAGAGATGGGGGGCGAGAAGTGGTGGGTGAGTGGCTCTGTAGTGTAACCATGACACATGTTGATGTAACAAAGAGGGAAAAATACTCAAGCGAAAACTTATTTTGGGGTCTTTATTGGCCTTCTTTGTGTGAAGAGGCAGGAGTGTTTTGACTTTGAAGGGGTGGTTTTGTCTGTAATCATGTGCTCTTGAAGCTGAGGACAGAGGAAAGGTGACTAGTAAGGAGTGGTTCTCTAGCCATGTTATCTGTAAATCATGTTTCTCTTATGTTGAAATTACCCTGTCTCCAGAGCATCTGTCCTTATCAGCTAATAAAGCTTTTAGGATGCAGAAAGTATTGCACAGTCTAGACAAATTCAGTTAGGTTCTTCCTAATCAATTCTTTTCACCTGCTACTTGTCATGAGAACACATCAAGAAGAGCCTCTTTCTATTTGTTGTAAACATTAAATGTCATTGATGGTGGAAAATTTGATAATGCACCAGAGGCAAACCCCAAACAAAATTGTTAACGCAATTTTAATCAAGGCTGCACTAGATAACACAATCTATTGGGAACTGGGAGGCTGTGTCCATTTCAAATTCCTTTTCACTAAAACATTACATTCTACAATAAACTGAATAGGGAGAAAATATATAGGTGTTTCAGCTTGGAGAATATACCGTTAGCAGAAAGAAGGGCTGAATACTAACCAAGGACAGGCTGTGTGTAATGATGACTCGGTGAATTTTTACTGACTCCCCTGCTGTTAACCTTCACGATGCTCTTTTTCCAACTGTATTTGTGTAGATAATCCTGCAAATGCACACTGCCTGATGGAAACCAAAATATGATCGTGTTTATCCACTAGTAAACAGAATCCAAAGCCTCCTTTCTGGAGGCTGAAAAAAGGCAGAGCGGAGTAGTCTTTGACCTGTAATGGAAAAGTACTTCTACATGAAGACTGTCTGAGAAGGTATCCTCAGAGGCAATAAATTAGAATGTCTTTGACAATATTCCTGTAGGGTCGTGTCAATATTTTATTCTGTTTTAAGCTTTTGGGGCTTATACTTGAGAAAATGGAACACTTACTGGTTTTATTAAGAAATCTATTGTTGGAATCTGTAAGAACCATCAGTAAGGGTTGACTGAATTATTCTGTTTTCACGAATTCTCTGCAAATAACAGAGTTAGAAACACTGGCTATTTAATATCTTTTGAAAGTATATAAGCAGATACACATTGTGATTAGGAGGTGTTATTTAGCTTTCATAATCTGAACACTGCTTTGTCATTTAAAATAACGTGTGCTTTATTTATACTCTAATTAGATACACAGTTAAACAAAAATGATTTGGTCTAACCCGCAGAAAACTGCTTTGGAAGAAAGGCAGAGTAATAGCTGGTGTTTAGAAAACATTGTAAATGGAAGCATTTCTTCATGGTGTAAAAAGATCAAAAATAACTTTAAACAGTCCATAAAAGCTACAGAAAGTCAGACAGAAAATGATTCCAAGGACAGCCTTACGAAGGTCTTGTTCATCTCAGTCCTTTAATATAACAAAGTATACACAAATGTTCAGTAACTGGAGGAGCAATACTTATTTTCATAATATATATGTAGTCTCCTGCACTCTAGGTTACATGACCTAGAAGTTACTGCAAGATGAAGTGCTAGCACTCTTCTGATTGGTATGCAGCAGCAGTATCTGGCATTTTCAGAATGAAAGACGTCAGAACCCAAATCAAAGTCAGCCTCTGGATCTCGGTTTCAGAACACCGACGTGCTTGTAAATGCATTTCATCTGTTGATATTTAAATAGGAACAAGTAAAAAGGTTTTGCTACAACATCTGTCATGAATGCAGAGAACAAATTCTAGCATTGCTGTTTAAGCCTTCAAAACTTGAAAGAAAGATTTCCCTAAATTCTGTATTCCCTGCCATGTTAGTGTGTCAAAATATTTTATAAAAAAAAAATTATAGAAACTTTGTACCAATAGTCTAAGGCCTCTGTTGTGATACTTATCTCTCAGTACTGTGCTTCTTGGACAAGCTAGGATGACAAAGGAAAAATGTTTTAGTTTCTTGCTACCCTTAAAGATGGAGCCGGGCATAAGCTGCCCAAGCCTGCCTGTCCTGGAGTAAAAGGCAGATGGAAAAGTGGGTGCTGCCCCGTGAGGTTCTCTTTCGAATGCTGCTGGGAGTGCACCACATGCTGAACTGTGCGTGGTTAGGTCAGCTGTCTATCACTATGGAGCTAGGTCTTGAGGTACTCACTCTTTATGTGAGATAAGTAAATTAAATCCTTTGTCAGGCACATTATTTTAAACTTTTGGAATATTTTATTTGCAACTGAATTTTTCAAATAATTTTTTTGTGAATGAGTATGACTAAAAAGCAGTTGAGGTGGTTACTTGCATATGCAGACTTCTGTTCCTATGAATATGTGCAGTCTTAAAGCCTTCTAGCTGTGCTCATAATCCCTGTGCAATTCATGGGCTATCTTAGAGAGTTTGGTGCCTTTATACCTAGCTGTCCAGGCCAGCCTGGGGATTTGCAATTCAGTGTTTCTGCAAAGGAAGAGATTTTTCTTGGATGGCTTAAGGCAGCAGTAGGGTAATGGATTGAGAACTGGAGCTTCCTTAAGCAGTTTGTAATGAAGATATCATACAAAATTATCAGCTGTGTAGTGGAAAAGAAGATTAGAGCCTGTGCCTCTGAGAGCATTATTGACAAAATGAACATTTGTGGTCTCAATTATTGTTTTTTGTAGTGAAAGCTCACGTACTGCTAGAACACAGCTGATGCTACCGTGTAAGATCTCTGAAAAGAAAAATGTGCAAATAAGCATAGGAGAAGCAGGCCTACAAATATCCCTGTGTAATCAAGTTCACCATAGCATTGCCATCAAGCTGCTTTGTTGTTAATATCAACCTATACTGGCCTGCCACAGCTTGCCCTTTCTAATGGAACCTGTATTTATGGTCTTGTAATGTAGCTTCTGTTTAGCATTGCCAATAAAAGTTACTGTAGGTGGCTCAGTGTATTGCTGCCCTGTCACTGGGCTAGGAGATGGTGAACTAGGGAATGATTAAACAATGTCCTAGAGTGCTTAGTTTCCAATCATTGGCATTTTCTTCAATGGTTTTGCAAGGGAACATGATGTATCAGAACAAACTAGTACATACAGACAGCAAGGAGGTGCCTCGTTCAACTGAGTGGTGTTCAGCAACACTTTGATATCTGAGTAATCTATGCTGATTTTGAAGGGAACAGAGATTTAAGATGGGACAGACAAAAGCCTAATACTACTTTCACCAGAGCCAGCTCATTGGCTAATGTTCAGCTTTGTCACTAAAATACTGTAGAAAGTGAATTTTATTGCTTAATACACTAATGGTTTGTTTCTTATTGGTGCGGAGCAGACAAGCTGGCACTGCTTCTGGAAGTCGGAATGGCAACAATAGTAATCTGTCCTGAAAGAAATTAGTCAGTACCTGTTCAAAGGACTTAAATTTCATACAGTTAGCCATGTAGAGTAACCAAGTGCAGTCTCAACTTTCAACCACTTCAAACATATTTGCATTTCGGTACTCTTAAGACCTTTACAAGCTTCACAGTTTGAGTAAAGCAGTCCTGTGGTGGTGAAGATGTTTTATTTGCTAGCATACCTATAAAGCAATTTTCATGATATTTCCTTGCTTTGGGTAGTCTGTTCTGTTTAATGTGTGATTACATCATAGAAATGCTTGGAACCAGGAAGGCACCTTCTGACAGTTTTCAGCTTTTGGTTTGTCAAAAGTGATCTGTGTGTCCCCATTTTGCCAAGCTCTAACTTCAGAGATGGTTGGGCAGTAAGTAAATAAATAATGTGATGCATTAGGAAAGCTTGAAAAGGAATGACTTGGGTCTGTTTCATCCTTTAAGGTAGAGGGAATGGTTTAGCTTTCAATATATTCTAAAATAAAAGCATAAGTAATTATTATTCAATTTCATTCTTAGTAGAGAAGAAAATTAGTCTGGCAGTTGAGAGCTTTCACCAAATCCACTGAATTCAGAATGAGAAAAATGAGCAAGGTAATCAGAAAAAAGGCTTAGTCTGCCAGAACTGGATCCGAGTTGAAACCCATCTCTGGTTTTGAGATGGTGACCTGCACTATCTCTTCAGAAAACTGTGCTATGAACTGTAGATAAATGCTTGTGAAACACAACTGTACAGGTGCTTTCTGTGCGAGATAGCCTAGTGCTTCAGGTAAGCAAAAAGAACCCAAACCAGACCAATGTGGGAATGGCAAGAGGATGGTGAAAGCTATGAAATGCTGTTGGTCGTTTGGAAAAGTCAGAACTTTCTTCCCCGGTAGTTACCTCATTGTTTAGTTGACTTTATTCCTAAGGGAATCAGTTTTCCAAGGCTCAGGCCTGTTGGTTACCTTAGGCTTGTTTTTCCGTAGTATGGAATTTAATTGATGTGTTCACTCTATTGTTAATTACCTGGATTTCTTAGGCTGAGAGGTAGTATTTGTAGATGTAAATTTTATTGCTCTACTAAGTGATTATCAGTTAGCAGTGATAAAAATTCAAAAGCTAGTTAAAGACTTGAATTTAATTAGTGTGGTATTCATTTGAATTTGGCAAATCTCTTTTTGACTGCAAAATGAAGACATTTTTCACCATTATTTCTAGGACAGTGTCTTTGTTTTCTTTTGTTTTAATTTATATTATGCTTGGCATTTCCCAACGGGTTTCTTTGACAAGACCTAGAATATGTAGGTTTTTGAAAGCTAGGCATCTGAATGTGTTGTTCTAAACCTTGAGAAGGTACCATCTGTCTCTGAGGGACTAATTATGAGCTTTGCTCTATACATGGCCTAATACTGTCATGGAGAGGAGGGGACATCAGTCAGGCCAGTCAAATTTCTCTCAGTTGTAAGCTTCCACTTGACTTCCTTTGACCTCTGGAGAAGACCTAATGGTTCTTGTGTGTGTCATCGTGTACAGCTCCGTGCCCATTTTCTGTGGCGGTCACCCATTATGTACTGCACAAGGCTGATAGCATATTTTATAGAGGGAGGGCTGCATACTGGTATAAAACTCTACAAAATGGGAAATTGTTTGTTCGTGCACATTTCACATTGCCTTTCCTGTTTATTTTTCACCCTCGTTTGGCAAAGTAGTTTAAAGAAGGGCACTGCTACAACCTGGAGTGAAGGCTTAGATAAGGAAGGAGAGTTCGCTGCCTCCCTGGAGGGATCTCTCACTGTATGCCTCTTAAATTGACATGAAAGTGGTTTTTGGATGCATCTAGAGGGGGGGAAGAATCTCTCTGAATCTGCCAGTAGTGTTTCTTGGACATTGACCAAAGACGTTTAAGGGAAACTCAACTGTTTCTTTTTGCTCTGCTCTGCCTCAGGAAGCCAGGATTTTCATACCGGGGAAAGGTGAGGCTAAATGAGGTGTGAAAACAAGCAACAGTTGCATCTCTCTTATTACTGGAGAGCAATTAAATATTATGGAAGCAAGAATAATGAGAGAATCTGTGTAAGGGCAAAAGGTGAAACCACACCTTCACTGTGAGGAGGGAAGAGAGGAGACATCCCCTCTCCCTTGGCATAAAGTTTGCTTTTAAATACTGTGGCATGTAGGCTATATAAGGATCCTTTGTTGGTAAAATGTAATTCCTGTGCAGATGAAACATACCTTGTGAGATGATGATTTAGGGAAGGAAATAAATGTTCTCTATTGAATGACAAAATTAAAACAAACGTGGTAGTACAATGACTGAGTGATTCAACAGAAGGATCGTTGTATGGACCCTGTAAGGAGTTCAGGGTTCCTCACTGCATAGCTCAGTGCTAGATCCTGGAGTATGGCTCACTTTTCACAGCTGGGAACCTAGCTGTGAATGTAACTAAATCTGGACAAGTATTTTGGAAGCTTTAAATGTTTTGGAGAACGTGAGACATGAAAACTACAGGCTGTAGAAGAACTGAGATTTCTGAGGCATTTTTATAGAATCTGGAATAAAGCGAGTCCTAAATAACTGGTTTGGACCATTCTAGGTCTAATGCTGAAGACTTGTGGGACTGCTGTACAGAAGCAACATGGAATGTATTTTTCCTCTGAGGTCTTCCCACACCTGCATATTGCTGGGTGCATTTTTAGTTTGCCTGTGATGTTGTGTGTGTTCTTCAGATGCATATATTTCATTGAGTTGTTATGAAGTATGTGAATGAGTAGTGTTTAGCAGTGTTTGTTTGATGACCTCATTACTTAAACCCTCTATAAATTGCAGTTTTGTGCTAGGCAGGGGGAGTTGCTGAAATGTCAGCTGCTCAACACAAAACTTCTGGGAGATAGGATTTACAGACTTGACCCGAATCCATGCAAGCTCTCTGAATTCTGGCTTGCCAAAGCAGAGTGTTGTCAGTGTAAAATAGCACTGTGCTGTCAGTATGCCAGCAGCAGTAAAGATATACTGCATTTCTCTCATGAATGCTAAACTCCCATGCGAGTTTCAGATAGAAAGTTTCACGTGCATCAGTCACGTTTGTTCTTCTTGCAGCTATCTCCTGGTTCCATACGTAAACACTTCAAAATAAGCTCCCATTGGTTAAATTGTATAAAAGAAATTAAGACTGGAGACAAAGCTCTTGGAGAAGTTAATGTGATGTTCACTGCAAACTCCCTTATTGATTGATCCCCAGTGACATCGCCTGAGGATTCAATAATTAAAGACCTACTTAGCTGTTGTATTCTAAATTACTCCGGTATTGCTCTCTTCCTCCTCAGTAAGCTCAAGTCATTTAAAATGGCAGATCTGCTAGTTGATACTGGTGGCCTTACTGGTTACTTCTGTACAGTTAAATGTGCTTTGGACCATTCTCAGGCAGTGAGGTCAGCTGACACAGAAAGACGATTATGAAACTGGTTTACCCTCCAGCACAAGGGCAACATTCAAGCTGTCAAGTTTTTTTGTGTGTTTTCTATTTTTCTGGGAATGATCCTTGCTATCTGCTGCCTCCAGAACCAGGGAATTGTTTAGGGGAGTGTGATTTGTTAAGTGTCAAAACTGAGACTTAAACCTAACAGTCTAGACAAATAAGTTTCAATGTCCCTTAACAGTGCTCTCTCTTTCCTGGCACTATTTAATTTGCTAATGTGATGTTACCTTAGGATAGGGTTCATTTCACCTTAACTATTTTTAAGAGATAGGAATCTATTCCAGAATCCTGGGTAACAGCTGCTAGAGGAATCGCAAGATTCAGACCTTTCTGTCTGAATGACCCATGGAATACAGAAACAGGTATAAGGCAAAACCATGGAGATGACATCAACCCTTTTAAATACCTGCCCTACCTTAGAGGAGATCTGTACAAGAAGGCAAAATAGTAGTGTGAAGAAAAGTTAGAAGTAGATAATAGAAGTGAGGTGCAGGTTTAGAAATAGTAATGAAAAGTTACGTATGTAACGTTGGTTAAAGAAAAGCCCAAAGGTGAAACGAAACACGGAGCGTAGCTGTAGAGTGTTAGGAGAATGAGCATCTAATGAGAAATGTGACAGATTCTGGAGGAGAAACAGTAATGGAAAAATGAGATGGGGGATGCTAGTGGTGCTAAAGGAAGGCCAAAGTCAATGGAAGAGGGCAGACCAGAGTTTTAAGCAGAAAATCTTGAGTAGTCTGAGAGCTGGCTTGGTAGCATTTAGCCATTTAAATGTCAATCCTTCCAATTTAAAAATTATGTATTTGAAGGACTTTGAAAAAATTCTCACCTGATCTCTACTATGTAGCAAGCACTTTGTAATTAAATTCTAGTCGTCTGGATCTGTATTCTGACAGATATCAGAATCATTTCCTCATTGCATAATTAAGGCAGTGAAATAGAAATGTTCTTTTCTAATAGATACATAAAGCAGTAATGATTTTTAAAATTCCTGTCAAATCACTTCATGTAAATTACCTAATCAGATACTATAGCTATATAATGTAATGTTAAAAACAGCAGAATTGCACCATTACCAAAATCAACTCGACCTGTTCCAGATTACAGCATTTTATAATTAGTCTTTCTTCATCAACCCACTCCACTTCATGCTGTCACTTGTACTTGAAATTGTTGCACACATTTATCTCTGTATATGTTTCCATCCTCTTAAAAATGCATGATTTTCACATAATATTTTCTAGAAATCCTTTTTTTGGTGAATGCTGATGTGTTGGATATATACATGCTATGGGAAAATGGAGGTTCTATAGGAAAAACTGAGTACCCTCCTACCCCATCACAACTATATCCTGATGTGTAGATCCACAACAGTGGGCAGTGATGATGCTAACCCTGGAAGATGGACCATGAAACCCTGGATGTTGAGAGCCCCTTCATTTAAGAGCTGCTCTGAGGCCTTGACCTAATCTAGTAGAAAATGATGTAAGGATGCTGTGGTTATACAAGTTCATAAAGGACATGAGATGAAATGAGGGTATTCACCAGCAAGTTATTCTTTAAATGCTTAGGAATGTGATAAACAAAATGCTACAGTACATTTAGATTTGAGCTGAGTCACATCAGTAAGAAATGAATGAGTATTGCTTCCCTTGAAATATGAATACCTTGTCCTTGGTGCCTCACCTCTTTTTCAAGGAGGAATTATGCAGGTGACAGTTGTTGGGTTGGGTTTGGTTTTTTTTGACCATGGAATAAAGGGGATGAGCAAGGCAATCTTCTGGGACCAGCTGAAAGGCAGTTCACACTCAAGTGAATCTTCTTGCAAACATGCAAACGTAGCAGTGAGCTTGAGTGCTGTAGGCTGGGGTTGTGAAAAGTACATTTTAAAATCTCAGGTGTTTGAGGTCTGAAGTGCTATAGCCTGACTAGCATGAAGGATTATGTGTATATTGGTAAGTGTGGAGAAAAGGAGGCTCAGGGGAGTCCTTGTTGTGCTCTACAGCTACTTGGAAGGAAGGTTTAACAAGGTAGGGGTTGGTCTTTTCTCCCTGGTAACAAGTGACAGGACAAGAAGAAATATCCTCAGGTTCACCAAAAGGGTTGCCAAGCTCTGGAACAGGCTGCCCAGGGAAGGGGTGGAACCACCATCNGTTTAACAAGGTAGGGGTTGGTCTTTTCTCCCTGGTAACAAGTGACAGGACAAGAAGAAATATCCTCAGGTTGCACCAGGGGAGGTTTAGGTTGGATATTGGAGGAAACCTTATTCACCAAAAGGGTTGCCAAGCTCTGGAACGGGCTGCCCAGGGAAGTGGTGGAGCCACCATCCCTGGAGGTATGTAAAAGATGTGTAGAAGTGGTGCTGAGGGACACGGTTTAGTTGTGAATTTGGCAGTACTGGGTTAATGGTTGGACTTCATGATCTGAAAGACCTTTTCCAACCTGAAGGATTCTGTAATTTTATGACTTAACCTCCTAGTACAGCTTGAAGACCTAACATCAGCAGGCATTAGGTGAGCAATTTTTGCTTGTGGAATTTTTATAAATGCAGTGTATTTGAAACTGGCTGTAATAATGGACTGAGCATTCTATGAAGGCAAGTGTCTTAGTTAACTTTCATTATAAAATATTTAAATATAACATGGACTTTTTCTAATGGAAAAATGTACCATAAAATGGAAAGATTTTTATACTTGCCCCTTTAATTATGAAACTGTCAATTTTATCAAATTTCTGTGAGATTTAACACATTGAGTCATGTCAGAAGTAGAGAACAAGTTTTTACTCCATTGGAGCCTCTTTATGAACTACAGTTAGTTTTTTCTTTGTCAACTTCACGTCCTTTTCCTCAAATACAAGACTTTGTGCTATGTGCAAGAAAGGAAGTAAACTTTTCCTTCCTCTGCAGCTTTCTTCTATGTTGTTCCATTAATCTCTTTTTATATTACAACCCTCTTTCTAGGTGTGAGAAGGGAATTTCTCTTGTGGGTTTTCTGTACATTAAACACAACAAAACTGAAGTAATCCTGTTCATTATTTTAATCAAGGAAGAGATGTTAAAGATCCCAAATTCTCCTTCCCTGCAGTACCAAAAATCCATGATAATGCAAGTGAAATGTAGAAACAGGACTGTAATTTTCACACATAGTTGATGATTATTCACATTCAGCTTAAATAGCAAAAAGCAAGAACATGTGAGGATGGTTTTTTTTATAGTGGCTGACTTGGGTTGGCCTTTTTGCAAGTCTGTGAAGAGGTAAGATGTGTTCATTGAAANTTTGTCAGGGACTGGAAATTAGTCTAAATCTTATCTCACATGAATTGGGAAATTCATATGTGAAGTAAATCAAATGAAATGTAGAAGGTTTGTTCTTTGGTGCCTGCCCTGTCTGATAGTTTTTATTACTCGGCTGTCATGGTTTGGCTGAATGTGTTGAAGGAGGGGAGTGGTGGGGGGATAACACACTGTGAAGGCTTCACAAACTACTCAGTAATAAAACATTAGCCTGGCTTCTGAAATAAAACTGTGACATCCTCAAATAACTTGTCAGAGTTGATAGATGAATCTAGAAGTGACAAATTATTAATTGGGCTCTACTAAGAGGGGTTGTACCACCTAGGCTGATGGATGCTAATATTTCTGGTATCAGAGGGAGTTAATTCAGAACTAGATTTGGTCCTTTTACAGAAAGAATATTTGAAATCATATTTGAAACCCCCACCCTCCTCACCCCCATCATTCTGCTCCCCCACTCATACACAGTCACATTATTGTTTTGTGGTCTCGCATACCTTTGCCATTGGCATTTCCAGTGTCTGCTGTCCTGTTTCCCAGTAAAGACTGACAGAACAGACTGTGGGTTGTGGTTTTTTTATCAGAGCTGGAAAATCCCTGCAGCTCTTCTTCCCTTTCTTGAAGTTGCAGTGGGCTTGCTTTCTATTATTTCACCCCTGCATGACGGTTCCACTGAAATGTGAATGTACTCTGAGCATTTTTTTCTAAACCGGATTTGATTCAGGCAGCTCTCTCCTTTCAATTTTATATATGTCTGAAATATTTGCTTTAAGAGAATGAAATAAATTTGCAGTGCCATCTAGTAAATATGTCTTCAAAGGCTATTAGCTTTTATCACAGTTTGATCAGCTACCTGCTATTTTGCTAAGCACATGATTTCTGTTCATTTCTTACTGTCAAGCAGGAAGTGGCTATGAACATCGTCTCACAGCATCACAGGAAAAATGTTTCCTTTCAATATCATTCTGCAATTTTTATCCTATCTAAGATGTACATCATACAAACCCATCTTGATCAGTGCTCTTTTTTCTTTTCCTTTCTCCTCCTAAGGATTTCAAGGTTTGGCTGCTTCTCTTGCTCTGGAGCTCTACTGCAATTTCCCATAATATTCTGACCATATATCTTTCAGTTCAGTACAAATTGGCAGTGCTGCTGCAGTCAGCATGTATATATCTTTCTTTTCTTCTGCCTTGGGCTGCTTCTCTTTCCAGAATGTATTTCTACACTCTTTTCTGTCTATAGGAATCCATCCTTCTATAGACTTTGTTCTGGAAGTTAAGTAGCTCTGTCAGATTCCTGATTAAACCAGGTCTTGCTGGCTGCAGTTTACTTCATGTTTCTTCTTAGATTCACAGCCTTGAGTTCCTTCTTTCTTGTTTGTTAGGTCTTTTGCATTCTCTGAGAAAGAAAGGAAGGATCCTTACGTGATGTGTCACTGTCTTCTAAATTACCATTCTTAACCCCATCTTTTTCACTTGCTAGCAGTGGACTCATTATTTCTTTCTGGTTCAATAACAGTTACCCATTGGTGTGTTTTTTTTTTCCCTGAGTAGCGTAGGTCTTTTCATCCTTTTAAACCCTTTTGTTTTCTTTCAGATCCTATGTGTGTCTTATCTACTGTGAGCAGGTAATACATGTCCTCTTCTGTTACTGAAATAAGCAGATATTTTAATACAGAAAGTTTAAAAGGAGGAAAAAAACCAACAAACACACCAAAAAAACCTAAACACAAAAAAACCTCTGCAAACGAACAAAACAAAACCCACAAACCACTGTTTGAGCTCACTTTCCATATCCTGCATCAGTAATGATGTTGTTCTTATTCTACCAGTCACATTTTCATCAAACAAAATGGCAGATTTTATAAAAATATATTTAATTGCCAATTTCTGCCTCATAGAATATTATCATCCTTTCTGTAGTGTTGCTACAGAAAAGAATGTGTGTGAGAAACAAAACTTTTTTACTCTGCTTTGTGCTATTGGATCATTAAAAAGGATTTGAAGTGAGGCAAAGGTCAAAAGCAAACTTAGGTTTAGCTTGATCAAAAGCAGGAACAAATCAGTGAAAGCAGCATATGTGGCAGAAACAACAGACAGTGTTGCTTTATGTGACTTTCTCAGTGATCCTTCAGGAATATTGCACTTGAGAAAAAATCTGGTAAAAAATCTTGTTCTTTAGGAATGGGGTCGAAGATATTTTTTTGTAAGCATGTCCCCATAAGGACTCTGATTAAACCAGGAAAGTAAAAGCCTCAAGCAGTGTGGTTAAAGGTTGCTTTATGTGACTTTCCAGCCCATAAACAGCTGCCTTTCCAGCTCTGCCCCACCAGGGATTGCAGTTGTTTCCACCACAGCCAAGAGATCAGTGTGAAAACTAGAATCTAGCTGTCTTGTACTGTATTGTTCTTGGATTAGTTACCCTTCAATGATCTTTGTTTTATCTGTCCCCTTTGGAGCTATTCCCACTTAATGGTTTGTTATAATTCTCTCAAAGGCCATGGGATCCCCAGTATTGTCTGGTTCACATAGTTCACTAGTTGCTTCTGGACAGGCATTGCCATCTTTATTTTCATTAAGCTTGCCCTGTTTATAGTGTTGCCCTTCACACACAAGCTCACCCTAGGGCATAACCAATAGTCATATATTCTGATTCTTAACTTATTTATGTGGAGGCTTTCACCAGGGGCTTGGAGATCATGGTTTGTGATGGTAGAACCAGCACAGCAATTTCTCCATCCTCTCTTTGTCTTCCTCCACTGGCATGAAACACATCCTGCCTCTGCAGCAAAGAGATCAGTGAGCTTGTTTTTAGCCAGTGGAAGTATACATGTGTTTAATAAAATACATTTTAAACTATAATCTGAGTGCTGTTGTGCTTTGTGGCAATTGCAGCAGGAATCTCCTCTGATTCCCTAAGTTGATTTCTACTGAAATGTTAGATAGAAGCCTAATTGCATAATCCATATAATTGCATGTTGTCCTCTCGTATGCATTCAGATCTGATTAAAATAATCTCTTCTGCCATCCTGTTTGTATATTTGTAAAGGTCAAATGTGTTATTAGGCTTGACTATTCAGCTGCAGGATATAGAAGACTTTTTACATCATCTGTAATGTGAAACACACGGAAGCCTTTCTGCTTACAAGATGACACCTACTGGTCTCGAGAGTGACAGGCATATTTTGTTCTTCCCTACCTTGTTGCAAGTTGTGGTGCTGAATCTGCTCGAGCCAGATGATAAAGGGTGAACCTGACTGGAAAGCTGGGGTGTTGCCTTGGCGATGCTTAATGTTGAAAAGCTGTTTGTCTTGAGTCAGTTGGGTTTTTTGATCTTTACTCTCACCTTGCATTTGGAATACTTACTGCAGTAGTTACTTATGGGGAAGTATATATAATTTACTTTTTTTCCTCTCTCTTTGAGCAAGTAGAACATGATTCACAAGATATTAAGCACAGTATGTGAATGCTGTAGCTGTTTTCTGTAGGCCTGTGGCCCAGCTACAGCTGCTTAATACCCTACACTTGGGCATGTACACCAGCCAGCAGTCACGGAAATGACACATTATGTGAGTTGTGTTAAGTAATTTTGGCCTTTTAATTTTGACCTTTTATGTTCCAGAGAATTCAGGAGGACACATTTTGTCTTGAAGAAATGGAGCAATATAAACCTATTCTGTGTATTCCATGTACACTCCTGCATCTAGATATAAAGGATCTGTATTGACAGTGTATACTTTCAATATACCACATAAGGTATTCAAGGTTTGACTCGAAACTCCATCCTTATTTTAGAAGTGGAGGAATTGGAGATGTGCAGTCCTGCAAGATACCGAACATGTGAGGCAGCAGAGGTTTTGATTTAGGGCTGAGCCTGAAGAGGTCTGAATTTCATTTCCATATCTACAACAGATTGACTATGTTATTTTAAACAAAGAATTTTGTCACTCAGTGCTCTTTCTGTACAGAGGCAAAAATTATTGCGGTGCTCCTTGCAGTTCAGTAGTCTTTTCTGGTATCTATTTTGACCTTGCAATCAGAAGCCCCTTCGGTACTGCTGCTCTTTGGACCTTTTTGTACCTTAGAGGGGTCTGCTCAGAAGCTCCCTAGATTAGGTCAAGGTCAACTGTTCCTTTAGAAAGGATATGAAACAAGCAGAATGACTTTCTGTCCAAAGGTGAACTTTTAAGGGGCTCCTCAGTAACAGAAATCCAAGGAGGACTTTAGATTTGTTCTCAGTGGCTCTTGCATAAACAGAATCGATTAGCAGCTACCGGCAGCTGGATAATTTGTGTGAAATGGGTTGGTGTTTTTTCATCCTGGTTTCTGCATTGCTGTTACCTCCTCCTTCAAATCAGTGATGTTATCAGCAGCACCTGGAAAGGCCAAAAATGCAGCACTATCCCCTCACCCACCTACTTTCAATAAAGGCTGAATGATGGATTACCTGGGTATTCCTGGGTAGTTCTTGGCTGACTTGTACCTTCAAACAGCTCCTATTTTGGTTATTCTAGGAATTAATGTTCACAGTTTGTTTGTTTTTTTAACCTTTTAAATGTTTTTAACAAAAAAAATTTCTGAATTCTGATCTTGTTTCAATCCAACACAGTAGTTACACTGAATTAATATGATACAAGGGGCAGATCAAGCCCTTTCTATTTTTTAGTACTCTGTCCCCTTGTATTCAGAATACTGTGGCCTTCTGAGGAAAAGAGTTCAGCTGGCAGTTGCTTCTCCTATTTCTGCATCCAACACTCAGAACTAACCAGAATTCTTCAAAATGAAAAACTTGCCTAGATGGACAATGATTTTGAGCTGCTCCTCTTTTTTATACAGAACCTTTTACATCCTTCAGACATTAAATCTTTAAAAGAATTAAATGGGAAAATATAGTGTGTTTATTCTCCCCCTCTGTGATATTGTTTTGCATGGCTGCACCAGTGAAGCAGGAAAAGCTTTATTAGATATCTCTGCCTTCCCTGATTCTTTCTCTTCCCATCTGAACAGCTTTCTAGTGGTTTTTAGTGAAGATTCTGGGTTGTACAGATGGGATTTGATTTGGTAGTTGGTTATTGCATGGGTGTGATGTGGGTTGGAGTGCTCTGTTTAATCTCATTAAACTAGTTGTCCTGGGATGAAATGGCAGAGGGCAGACAAGCCAGGGTGCTGATGGGACTTTGTAGACATGTCCTCTAAGCAGAGCTAATGTCTACCTGCACCAGGATGTTGGGCTCAATGCAGTGGTTCTGTCTCTTAAGAGACATGGCCTGGTTTTGATTGACCATGCCAAAAAACATGCATGTAGCCTCTCCAATTCTTTAAAATATTTTAGGATAACTGCAAAGAATTCAACCTCTTCCCTTCTAAGAGAAAATCCTTAGAAATTCTCTGATCACCAACTGCAAAGACCTCATAATGTGAAGGCATACACTTTAATCACAACTTCTTCCGTGCTTTTTTTAGGATAGGGCCTGTCTAGGCCTTGCCGAACTCTGCATCACTGACCATCAGCTTCACGGGATTTGATCTTGGTACAGTGAACCATGTAAACACATAGAAACATTAACCTTTGATTCCTGAAAGGTGGTGGATGGTATTGCTTTTGTGGGTTTTTGAGAGAAATTATTCTAGGCCTTGGTTTCGGAGCGCCCCCCCCCGCCCTTTGGGTTTGTTTTCCTTTTGGTTTTGATTGTTGCTGCACCATGGAAGGAGTACTTGAGCTATCCTGAAAATCTAATCTTTCCCTCTGCTGTTCTGCTGCATGGGAGCAGCTGATCCATGCTGACTTCAGTCCCAGTTTTGAATCCTTATGAAGAGCAGTGGTTAATATTTCCTGTCTGTAATCTCATGACTCTCAGGGATATTTTTTCCACTCTGCCTAGTGTTTCTGTTATCTGTTTGCTGTCTCGACTTCAGTAAAATTCCCTGTTACTAATCAGCTTCTTTTTAGGAAATAAATGATGTCTTGCCTTGTTTTTGAAAGCAACTGATCTGTCTAATATTCTAACTTGTATACAGTTCAACTCTATAAGCAATCTACTGACAAAAGCAAGGGCTGTTTATTTACTCGAATGCACAAGGTTGAAAGCAAAGAGGAGTTTATAGATGTAAACTCCAACTCATCTATGGATACAAATATTAGTCCATAGAATAGGTTATTTTGATTTTGAATAATAATTTCCATAAAAAGTTGGATATTACATGAGGAGTTTTCTCAAAAGTAGGTATTATATGTGTATATGTATACACATAGCAGGCATTCTTATATAAAAGCAAATAGATTAAATAGAGCACAAAAATCCAGATGCAGCATTATAATATGGAAAAAGGTAGAAGAGAACAGATTCTCAGGATAAATCATAGTGCTTGCTTATGTGATACAGCAGTTTAGGCCTGGATATACTTCTGCAACAAACAACCCTAGCAGAATCTTCCTTTCAGCTAGGAAGAAAAATGGGTCACTGTTTTCAAAACATCTGAAACTTTGGTGCAATACCCAGACTGATTCTGTTCTCGTTAGCATAGCTTTTGAGCCCTCAACTTAATCAGCCTCAATTACTGTCATACATTCAATTTAGTGGCAGTTTAAGCCTGAGTAGTATAAATTACAGCGAGAATGGATTTGCAAGCTTGATTTAAAAAAAAAAACAACCAACAAACAACCCTTAAAATACACGGAGAGGTTTGCTTTAAAAATAATAATAAAAAGACAACTCTATATCCAAAATATTGAACTGCTGCTAATTGGAAGGACGAAACTGTCTTAGGAATGTTCATGAGAACATAAGGTGATCATTCAAATAGCAAGGTTATGACAAGCCTCTTACTATTTACTTAAATATTCTCATCAGATGGGGAGTGCCTGATGTTTAACAGCTGATCAAAGTGGGTGTGCTGTCTCTGAATAAGATCCTACCACTTCTGTAGGTGACAGCTTCCAGAAATTTCTTCTAGAAGAGCAGCAACTACTTCCAAAGGGCAAGGTAAGCCTTTGTCCTGTAAGCCACTAGAAAAGATGTGAAATACAGCAAGAGCCTTAGAGGTATTTATCAGGCTACAGAAACATTGCCCTCTTCTGGGAGCAGTAAGGCAGAGTAAGTTGTTGAGGATGTTTTTCAGAAATGCAAACGAGGTGTGTTGAACTCTTTTATATTTATGACTGTATTACTTGGAGGCTGTTAAGAGTTTTAATTTGGTGGTTACCCCACCTGCTGTTTCGTTATTAAAACCTTAGGTCTGATTAATCAAAACTGTATTCTGCAGGCAGAGCACACAAGTTCTATAAAATTTGTATGCATGGTATACTGTGGAAGCTGTTCAGGGCAGAAATAACTTTTAAAGTTTCTGATATGTGTTTAAGCATCTTATGAGAAAGCAGTATGGCAAAATAGGAGCGTTACACTTCGAATCAAAATGTGATGCTGCTGTGAGGTACTTCCTTTCCTATTGTAGGAAGCACATAGACACAGACACGTTATTTTTGCATTGGGTCTGCCTGAGCTGGAGCTAATTTTCCCCACAGCAGCCCTCCCAGTGCTGTGCTTTGCCCTGGGAGCTGGAAAGGTGCTGCACAACAACCCTGTGTTGTGGCTGCTGCTGGGCAGGGCTCGCACAGCACCAAGGCTGGGTTTCCAACATTCTCCCTGCAGTGGTATGGGGTGGGCAAGATGCTGGGAGGGGACACAACTGTGACAGCTGACCCAAACTGACCAGAGGGATATTCCAGACCATAGGACATCCGTT
>VWZY01006507.1:29221-46019 GCA_013399075.1 Chloroceryle aenea
TTCTTACAATGGAAAGTATGATGAGAACTTCTCTTTTAGTTCAAGTTTTCACCAAGTTCTTCATTTGATATCAAAATAGTGAAGCCTTCACTCTTTCATGTAGTCTAGGGATAACTTATTTCTCCAGTCTATTTGTAACTCTTGCTGTGGAAATTACTCTTCCCTGGCTTACATTTGTACAAAACCTAGTACCAGAATTCTGTTGTATCTGGACCTCTGTTTACTGCAGTTGTTTATATCTCGTATGGCAGCTCAGGCAGGTAAGCTCTGTTGCTCCTCTTAGTTATTTCCCCATACTGGTGCTGCCACATTCTGCATGTATAATTATGAGGTTAAAAAAAGGCAGGAGATCTGCAAAGCAAGCTTGAGGGTGGTAGTGTCCAGAGTTGAGAGGGACAGAAGGTGATATCAGTGGGGCTCACAGCGAGGACGGTATTTTTTGAGTTACTTTTACAATGCAGGCAACTAGTAGCAGTAATAGTGTAGGTGGGTAAGTGCTCCAGAGTAATTGTTTCAGTGAAGCTGAGCACTGTAAATCACAACTTTCCCATGTCCATTAATATCGGGGCAGAATAAAAACAGCTTGTCCAATATCTGGCGCAACTCAGAGGACACTTAATTCATGATGAATATATTACAGGAGTTCTGTTAAGATTAAATTTACAAAGCATAATTTCCAATTAGGTGAGTAACCTTTTAAAGAAATTAAATGAACTTGCTTTTGGGAGTGCAGTCCTTAACTGACCTTTCTGATTGCAAAGCAATGATGTAACATTTTGGCAGTATAAAAAGCACTGTAGAATGTCAAGAGGTTTTATGAAACTTAGTTGACAGTAAATGGAAGTCTTAAAAGGAAAATACCCTGCTAAATATAGAAGTGGACCTCAAGATCTTATTCAAGTGTCATGTAATGAACTTCATGCTGAAGCAGGTGAATTGGATCCAGGTATATGTGTGTCTGGAAGTTCTTACCGATGCAGGCTGCATGATGTAACCATGTGAACACTTGCTCACAGCAGCTTGTGAGACAAGGGGAAGAGACTGTCAT
The DNA here is from genome assembly GCA_013399075.1 of Chloroceryle aenea. Classification (NCBI taxonomy): domain Eukaryota; kingdom Metazoa; phylum Chordata; class Aves; order Coraciiformes; family Cerylidae; genus Chloroceryle; species Chloroceryle aenea. The sequence goes on from VWZY01006507.1 coordinate 30,270, forward strand.
AGATAAGACTTCTCACAGCTACTTCTTGCACAGCTCTTTCTTGGGACTCAGTGGTGTTCACAGCAGTCTGCTCTGGTACCAGCTGCATAACCTTGGATCAGAGGTGACCTTGAAGAGAGGTAGCTAGCCCCCTCTGAGACCTTGTAGAGCCTGCTGGTGCACTCGGGTTGCTGACGTATGTTAAGACCCGTATTGTTCTCCTGTGAGGACAGGAGGATACTAGAACCCTGCTTGAGAAAGCTGTTCAGACTAGTTTTGTACTTATGTAAAGGAATTGGGTGGGTATAAGTTGGGCAACTATCTGCCTGAATAGGATTCTGCTTCCCAACAGTTCTGGCCTTGTAACCACTCTTATTTATGTGCTGTTTAGCTCAAAGAAGGAGTCTGTCACTTTATGAGCATGTTTGATCTAGCTAGTTAAGGACTAATATCAAGCTCCTCTAACAAGTTGTCTAGCTCCAGATGGCTAACCACATGTTCTGACAGTAGTGCCATCAAAGGAAGATGTAGTGTGACAACGTGTCTGGCCTCTGACCATGTTTCATATCCCACTGCTATCTCTGGCAGAAAATGCGACTGGCTGGAACTTAACCTGCGGTATCAGGAGCTCAGAGCTGAGGATTGGCAACATGACTTATCATTTACAGGGGTGACAGAAATAAACATTAAGCTCTTTGAATTTTGTTGTACCAGTGAGTTATGTGCGTCTTCTGTTGCCTGCCTTTCTCTCCTTTGCCCTCACAAGATGGCCACTTACTCTAGAGATGTCTTACCTAAAGAAAATAGGGTATAGACTTTGGAACTTGAGTTTTTAGCCTCCTTTCTCATATCCTGTGAATGTGATGCTATCAGAAGAGATTGCATTTGAAGCTTGTAGTAATAAGACACTGAATGAGGTGCATTGGAGGGATTTAGTCTTCTAAGTATCATTAAAAAAAGGGCTAAAGTAATGCAAAGCTAGACTGGATTGTTTTTCAGGTGCCAGTGTCACAATACACATAGGGTGAATGGCTTGTGAATAAAAAGAGCTTGTTGGAAGCTAACAGGGCCACATGCTGCATTCAACATCCCGTGTTGAAACTATAGAAGCTATAGTTCAGTCTGGCACTGGTCATTTCTGTCAGCTGCAGAGATCAGCTGTGACAACAAGAGTTAGATGTTTAAGACTTCTGTTACCTCATGGTGTTTAAAGTTCTGAGCTTTGCCTGAGCACCTGTGCTTCAGCAAGGGCAAAGGGTTACTTGATTTTAAAATCTTTTCAGGAAGATCACAGGAAAACTTTGCTGTTCATGATGCTCAGGGTTGGGTTTGGTTTATGTGTGTGTTCTGGTTTTTGTTTTGTTTTTGTTGGGTTTTTTTGGGGGTGGTGGTTTGTGGTTTTGTTGTTGCTGTTTGTGGGTGGGTTTGTTTGGGTTTTGTTTTGATTTTTTTCCCCATCAATTGCAAGAACTGTAGACACCGGTAAGAACAAGGTTTTCTCTCCCACAGATGCAGCTATTGCCCTTTTAAAGATCTCAAAAACAACAACAATTACTTTAGCATTTATGTAATGTGGGGTCTAAAAAAAAACGTATTTCTCCTTGTATCTTTCTAAAAGGGTTTAACACAAAAGCATGTAAGAGAGCTACAGAATATGATGCCAACTTTGTACTGATCAGCACAGTAAGCATTAGGGCTTTCACTTAGACTGTGGATGGTTTTGGGGTAGTATTCTCTCTCCCTCATGGCTAAACGTAACCTCTTGTGTTTCTTGGGAGTTCAGATAGAGCTGTACACAAGAGAAATATGTTTCAAAGGGGCCGTCCGATTGCTCAGGTTTTTGTAGAGAGGGGATGGGGTCTCCTGTTTGCTTCTGCTCCCCAGTTCACTTAGGGATGCTTTACATCCTGAGGTAGTGCAGAAGAGAAAAGGAATGGAGGGATGAGTTAAGCTTTCATTCAAAATCCAAGTGGATTTTCATCTCAAGAAGGCAGTAGGCTACCCTTGCTCTGCAGTTCATCAACAGCACAGCTGCTGAATGGATGATAAAACAAGAATAAGTCAAATCAAATTGCACCTTTCTACCTTTCTTCATCTAGCCCTCAAAAGTCATTGAGGATCAAAAGAATTTGGGCAGTTCCTCATGCCTTTTAACTTCAGATATTAAGTTCAGATAAGTTAGAGGTCTGCATTTATTGTTTACTGAACAGAAAGAGACAAGATCCTAACTTATAATACTGTCTCATTTGTCTTTTGGAAGCTCCATCAATTTCTTTAGCAACTCAAGTACTTAAGCCTGATGCTTACAGTTAGGAAAGTTGTCATCTTCCAACAACATGGGCACACAACTTTAAAATATAGTGTACCTTTGTGACTTATTGGAAAAAGAGCCTGGTATGGGGAGCCCTGAAATGCTTTGGAGTTTTGAGTACTGTGGAAAGTTTGTTTAGTTATTTTTGTGATGTGACATGAATAAATATGTCCTCACAAATATAACTACTATGACTATTCAACTCAAGTTGAATGTTCGAAAAAAATTTTTTTACTGTAAGGGTGACAGAGCCCTGGAACAGGCTGCCCAGGGGGGTCGTGGAGTCTCCTTCACTGGAGACATTCAAAACCCGCCTGGACATGTTCCTATGTGATGTACTCTAGGTGGCCCTGCTCTAGCAGGGGGGGTTGGACTAGATGATCTTTCGAGGTCCCTTCCAACCCCTAGGATTCTGTGATTCTGTGATTCTGTGATATGAGGTCATAGCCAAGTATGTCATATTGTGTAAGACAAGTAGGATAATCTTAACTCCAAATGAAAATGAGCTTTACTCAAAACCTTCACATTTGATCGAGTCTGAAACCAGCAAAACAACTTACTATCATTAGGGTTTCTGGTTTGGTTCTTAGTAGTTAAAAGCAAGATGATATAAAACAATATTTTTTTTTTTTCCTGAACTGAAAAGTTAAAGCCAGGTATTTTGGCCTCTGGGCCCTCACTGGTGGGACAAGAAAAGTTTTCTGAAGAAAACCTCCTCCGCATGTTTTACAAGACTTTTTTTGATGTGACCTGGATATCATGCTATAGTTTCAGGCTCATCTGTGTTTCAAACCATTATTGGAAGTAATATCCCCATGGAAGAATGCTTCCTAAATGAAGTTGAATGAACTGCAGTCTGCTGGTCCTGGACCCTCACTTTCCTCTGCGTAAACCGTGAAAATCCAAGTATTGCAAATGAGCTCGGTTTTCCTAGCATGAAACAAATGTGGCAGGGTAACTGGAACCATAGCAGTGTTGGGTAAGGCAAACTGGCATGGTAGAGTGTAGAAAAAATAAGTTACCAAAGACTGATGAGAGAGTGGACTCCAGGAACATGAACTGTAAATGGTGCTTTCCCTTTTGTTTTGACCTGTTTCTTGAGTATATGCAAAACAGTTGGAAGGGACCTCTGGAGATGATGTATTCTATCTTCACTGCTGAAAACAGGGTCGAGTTAATATCAGTGTAGAAAATCAAATTAATATCAACTTCAGATTCAATCGAGTGCATTTACTTCTGGATTAAAAAGCTAGAAACTAAAACTGAAAATTATATACACAGATCTCCCTATTATACCAACTCCTGTGTGCCCCTCATCTAAGGGCTATGCTTTTGTGAGTGCAAGACACTGCAAAGTCAAAGGGAGCCTGAATTTGCACCTCTTTCTAGCACCAGAACATTTCCAGTGCCTGTCAATTGTGTGATGGTTGGTAACTTTTGTAAGTAGCTGGGAATTTACATTTTCTGTGCTTTTTTTCCCGAGACTCGTCTTTTTTGTTAATATCTTGCTTTTCTATTATTACCTTGCTTTTCTAAGACAATGCTTTTTCCTCATCTCCTTACCACCGTGTTGAAGTGGTAAGGAAATGGGTGACTATTCAGCTGTGTTTTGCCCATAGTTATTTTCCCTAAGTCTTCTGCCACTGAGTAGCAGTAGCAGTGCAATGAATTTTCCACTTATCAGATCTCTCAATAACGATACACAACAGTGTGATGGGACGGGACTACAAACTTAGTTAGCATCATAACCTGTAATTTGTAGCAAAGGGAGACAGCCCTTTTCTTCCCTAAAGCTTCAATATGCCGTTGTATTAATGACACTCTTGCTCCCAGCAGCTATACCACGCAGAGTTCCTATGGATAAATTTCCTTGCTTCCCTCAAAACAATTCTCATCTAAAATTAAGTTGTGTATTTAAGATCAAATTGTACATTTGAGTTCTTTTTTCAGAATATTGGATAATGTTATTGGAAGTAGTTCAGGTATTTCTTTCAGTAGTTCAGTTATTTCCAGTAACATTTTACAACTGCAACTTCGACTGTTCTTGGCCCGGTTCTATTATCTGAGGTAGATCACTGGAGTAAGATAAATATGTTGAATTTCTTAAGGTATATTTTGGGTAGAAGTTGGATAAGGATGTGTAAGGAATTGAAATTATTTGTGTGTGAAGCCTTGAGCAATAGGAATAGCAGGTGTGGGTACTGCAGCATCTATTTCATTAAACCCCCCCAGAGGTCATGCCTGCTTCATCGGCTGCGTGCTGGCAAAACATCAGAATTTAAAATGCATTGATGCGCTCTCGCTACAGGATTAGATGCTGTTTTGTAGGAAGCTGGACTGGGTTCAGGTTCTGCAGCAGTAGGGAGGATACTTGGTGGATTCTGCTTTGCATCTTCACCTCTATCTGCTGATCAGTGCATCTCGGAAGGTGAAAGATGTCGGAGCTGTGGAGAGAGAGCTGATGTGGTGATTCAGAGTACTCGCCTCTGCTCGAGGACGTTAAGCAGAGTTTGGAGAATCTCTGTTGTAAGGATATAGGGAACCACTTCAGGCTTTATCTTAGCACGAGGGTATCCTGAGTTTCTTAGTCTCTGAAACTAGGGCCACTTTTCTAAGTTTCCTTAGGGGGAGGCTGCACGCTTGTAAAGAAGCTTTGTTTACAATTGGTGTGTGGATGAATAATCAGGTTCTACCCAGGAATTTCTCATGTGTAGTCATCTCCTTAACACAGTCATGAATGCCAAGCCTCCCACCTTCATTTATGAAAAGGTCATGTGCTGGTCAGTGTTAAAGCTTGCCAAAAACTTTTAGTGGATTTAAAATTCCTCAGAACTTCAGAGAGTCCTGATGAGAAAGGAGGAGAGTGAGACTCGGTAGGTGCAGCATATTCAAGTCACTTCTGTGATGAAAGTTTTTAACCCCTCTGCTCTCTAACAAGTCGAGAGGAGCAGTTTGTAACTGAGCCTGTAGTGGACTAATTTACACAGTTTATTTTCAAGTGTGCTATGATGCCAACTTGAAATCCACGGATGTTTCTAGTGAAACTGAACTGTCATTCCCTATCAGTCTGTACTGGGTCCTTTTGGGAGCCTGCGAAACCTTTCTGCCTGACCTTGTTGTCTTGCTTTGGTAGGTGAAAGCTACCAAGGGCATCTTGGCTGCGTCTTCTCTGTCCTTTTTGCCCTGTATCTCCTGGTATGTTTTAAAACTTTTCAGTTCAACCACTCTGTGTTCTTTATCTTCCATTGGCACCACCTGGAGTTTTGTGTGTGTTAATGTGGCTGTGGTGGTAAAATTGATATAAGAATTGCCTGCTTTCCACAAGTCTCAGGTCTCGCTGCCCTCCATGCCAGTGCAGCACTTTTATTTTGTCAGCTCCATCCCTAAAATCCTCTAGGTTAAAGTCCAAAAGCACAAGTGGCCCGGGGAAGGGGAAAGGACAGTTCTTGAGCTATTCCTGCTGCCAAGAAAAAGATGTGTGAAATTGTTCCTTTAGTGTCAGGTGAAGCCAAAGGTTAGGGAATACAGTAGTTTTTGATAGGTGTAGTGTATCACTGTCACCTCTCAAAGCAGGAGTTCTCCCTGCTTTGCTGTCAGTCACAGACTATGAATGTGCCAGATACAGCTTGATGTATAGTATTTGATTTGATTCATTACTCAGCCTTGTAACTGCAGCCATACACAAAACAGGCTCAGACTAGTATTCCTTGACTGAAAGATTGCTTCCTGGAAGATGGATGCAAGTACAGTTGTAAGAGGCAAGGAAAGCAGGTAGAGCAGATACAATAAAAAAATCCTTGAGTCTTCTGTCCCCTCCTAACAGTGATTGTCCTTCTGGCATTGCAAAGCTGACCCAAGTGCCTCCGTGTTGCAGGTTCCCATGTGACGTGCCCTAGTTGGTTATAGTCCCTGATGCATGGATGTAAGCAACCTTGTTGGACAAGGGTGACAATAACCTGAAGTCAGGAAAAACTGAATGCATTTGTTCAGCATAGTTTGGTCAAGAGTCCAGTGTGGGTGTGCTTAGTCCAGATGAGAAATTTAAGAGTAGGAGGGAATCCAGTCAAGTGTGAGCAGAGACTCTGGGTTGTAATTTAATAAGTCTTGGATCAGATAGGAAAAGCAACAGAAAGCTGCTGGTGACAAATCTGAGAGGAAGCAAAGAGCAGGGAGAGAGCCTCCCTACTGTAGGGTAAGGTACAGTTAGGAAACTGATGAAAACTTGACAAATGAGGAGGAGAAGGGAGCAGTAAAACCATTAGGACTCTTGGCAGCATGTATTTCCACCCAGGAAACACAAAGCTCTGTGGATATTGAAGAGAATGAAAAGTAGAACCAACTGGCATTTCAGACTGCAGGGAAAACTATCCACTGTATAATGCATGGGGCCACCAACCCCAAACAAAATAATAAAAAAATCTGTCTATACATCATGGGTCTAATGACTGCATTATAATATATAGATATTCATAAATGCAAGAGCTGTTTGAATGGAGAATAGTGATTTACCTTCTTGGGAACTTTGATTTAGCACCAGTCCTTCCATCTCTAAAACACAAAGCATCAAAGTTTCCCCCACTTTTATTTTGAACAGCTTTAAAAGGCGCAAGAAGAAACCTCAAAACTGAGCTGGACAAATCCCACTGGTTTGCAAGAATTAACCACGGGAAAAAGTGTTTTCTTGAGGACCAGTAACAGACAATTCTGGGATTATAACAAGGCACATCCACTTTGTGCCTCAGAGAAAATTTGTCAGGTAATTTAAGGGTCTTCCCTGAACATATTCAGAATAAGTATGGGACATCCCCCTCATGAAAAGGGGGGAAGACCTGAAACAGGGTGAGAGATGTTTTTAGAGTGATAATTTTTAGGTGGTTTTTTAGACTCTACACTTGGAATGGGTATGAATAATGTAAAAAGGCAGCACCCTGACAGTTATTTGAGATTCTACTTTTTTATGTTGCTTTAGTCACTGATTATCATGTGATTCCACGGGGTACTGATGCAGTGAATCTTTCATTCCAACAACTGTTAATTGGTAAGCTGCACTGTAACAATGTAAGTCCCAAATTTTTCCTAGTGTAAAATGGTGCAGATTTTATTTCAGTGGCATTAAGCACATTTACACCATCTGAGGATTTTAGATTATTGCATCTAAAGCTTTATATTAAAGCCCTTAAATATTCCATGAATGGAAGATGATGATAAATGGTATCAGAGTGCATTGTTATAGTTATTTAAAAAAAAAAATGGCTTCATTAAATAAATCAGCTCATTTGTAACCACTGAGGACTCTGTAGTACTAGTGGAAAATTTAAAAAAAATCATTTGAAAGGAGATCTTTTGCTAAAAGTGGAAAATCTATCAAGGAAAATAATACAATACAAAATAACATACTGTCAAGTCAGTAAAGATGTGGATTTTTTAAGTTTCCTTGTCTCTAAGGGAAGAAACTTCTGAAACAGAATAAAAATTAATACCAAATGGGTGAAAATTACTTTGAGGGGGGTAGGGAAGGTGAATCTGTTCTTCTTTGAGAACTAAAAGATCAGGCTTGAGGAAATCAAGTGGTAAAATCAAGTGTGTTAAAGGACAGAGAAAGCTCCAAGGTTGTGCTGTGCATACCAAGAAAAACAAGGAAGGTTTTACAGATCCCTTGAAGATTAAGGCAAGTTGGTAGCAGTTCACAGAAACCCTTTCAAGCCAGACTGCAAAGAGAAACAAAGTTTAACACTTGATTATTTCCATTTTTGAGTTGTTAGTCGATAGAAGGAACTTGGGCTAGCTGTACACCCCTGTGAAATCAAGGGCAATAAACAAAATACATCTGGAGGATTTATTAGCTGACCAGCATGGTGTCTTTTAGCACAGCTTGATCTTTTAATAAAAGTTAAGCAGAGGATACCCAGTCAGTTTTGACTCATTGCCACAAAGAAATGGTCTTTGATTTAGTGATATCCAAGTAGTTTGAATGGCTAGCTGCTGCTTGCTTTTTACTGTAGCTGACACTGTTGAGAATTGTTTCTTTCCACCATGTCAGAAAGTCCTGTTGTGCCTGGCGTGGTACAAAGGAGGATGAAGAGAGATGGTGTCTGTCCTGGAAAGTTTATGATTAGTACGGTGAGAGGAGAGAAATGGATGATTTTAGGACATGGAACTTACCATCCTGAAGTCCTGAATGAATCCCATGAAATAGCCTGTTTCTCCTTAATAATTGCAGAGGGATTCTACACCATTGAGCTCTGCCATAGGATCTACGCTGCTTTGAGTTAGGTGAGATGGATGTCCCCCATATGTCACCGTGATAGCCGTGCTGGGATGTCATGGCTCACTGGTGCCTAAGTCTCTGACAGCTTTATATGTATGTCCTGTGGATGTGTGTTTGAAGGAAGACAGTTGCAGGCAGTGTGGCAGAGAATAGTTGCAGGGAGAATAATAAAAAGCAGTATTCTGAAAAGGGAAGGGTGTTGATGTTAAGTGTCCAAGCTCTGAGTAACTCTGAGCACTGAAATGGACTCTAGGCAGGTTCTGTCAGACTTCCTCGCACCAACCTTGGATCTCTGTGCTGTGGAAAAGGTTCTATGATACAGTAAAAAAATACATCAAAAACAACAAAATCAGGCTCCTAGGGCCATTATGGGACAGGTGACGTCTCCCTCGGGGGCAGAAGTAGATGTCTTTTCAATCAGGAGGAGAAGCCTTGGGGATCTTGGCAAATACAGGATCCTGAGCGGTCTGACCCTGCTGAGTCAGGACGAAATAGTTAAAGCCAGAGCAAAGGACATGATATCAGCTCAGTGTTCTAATTAGATCATTAAAGGTAAGAGGATCCAGCAAGAGATCTTCAACACAGCCTTGGGATAGCACCTTAGGATCTGACTGAACTGGGTTCTCAACACAGAACTGATCACATAGAGAATTCATGAAGCATTTTGCTGTTAAGTGGAAAGATGCTTGTTTCTCCAGGAACTGTTTGTTCCTTACTATGGTCTTGGAGGTGCCAAGCCCAGAGGACTTGGTTTTTCTGTTAGATCTGCAGAGGTCTCAAAGTGATTAGTGGAGGTAGAGCCACTGCATCTGGGTCTTGTTGACCAGTCAGGCCTCTGAAAGAAAAAGAAGGTACATGGGAGAGGGGTTTGGTTTAAGGTAGCAAGGTTACACTTTACGCAGCTCTGTGGAGGAAGAGCAGGGCTGTAGACATAGGTGAGTTTGTTCTCTTCACTTTTAGAGACTAGCTGTATAGTCTTCATAAGGCCTAGTATCCCTAGAGGGTTCATCTAGGGAAGAAGTCTGTGAGGAAAATACAGCTTGCAAAAAGGTTCTCCATGGCAGTGTGGTTACAGCAGCAGTGTGACCTGTAGGGTTACATTAATGCAGCCTAAAGCACTTGCTTGCATTTGTGATTCTAGAACACCTGACTGGCAAGGGCTCTTAGGGTAGCTAGCATAAAAACTTGTAGAAGCCTTTTCCTGTAACTCCATCAATCATCTAGAACAATACATGCTGATAGCATTCTTGCTGATAAAATAGTAACTGTATTTTTCAGTCTTGGCTGCAAATCTCAAGCTATCTATGGTATAGGTAAGCCAAGGGTGAAAGCAGACCATAAAAAAAAGAAATGCACATCAAAGGGTGAAAATCTGCCTGGAATAAATACAATAGGATATCGAGAGAGAAAACAGTAAAATAGGTGCCCTTAACCATCTTCACTCAGTGGAACAAATATGCAACACTCCTGATGACTTTCCAAAAGGAGAGTTCTTGGTGTTCTCCATAGCTCTGGTATCAAAGGGATGATGGAGTGTGGTTCCTTTAATCAAGCACAGTGCTGTGTTCCCAGAGTGCATCTGTGACAGCTCTTCTTCTGGTCAGCTCTTGCAAGCTGGGGTAGAATTCTGCTGGTGACCCCAAGTCATGTGGCAATTACTCTCCTCTGCCCGAGCTTCAGAATGATGACAGCAGTTATTCTGCACCCACCAGGATTGTGGGAAGGAGCAGAGCTGTAGAAGTACGGGCACGAAATGCATTTCCCATACCCTTATCTGCCTTCAGCATGCTGTTTCACAGTGAACTTCTCCCAAATGGGTTGTTGCCTTAGCAATGCTGATACGGAGAAGGAAGGAGAAAACCTTTTAGGGAAGCAGTTGGCTGCAGCCTGGATTACACCTTCCACATGGAGGATAAGCAGGCTGAGTGAAGCTGTCTGTCAAAGTTTGGCTGGATGAGTTAGTTTCACCTGGCTTACTCCACTACAAGTCAGTGTCATATTGTAATATGAATTAGTTTTGAAAGCTGGGAGGGATTTCCTTCTCTATAACTTTCTGTACTGTGCCTAGAGATTAAAAGAAGGCCATATTCAGCAGTGGTGGAAAGTGCAGGATGGTGATTCACATAACAGTGCCTTATGTGTTTACATTTCCTTCTAAACAAGATTTTAGCATGTACTCTATATTGTGAATTTTAAAATGTCATGTATTGTGATGTTAGAAAGGTTCTTGAGAGGCACAGAAGTTTGTCTAAGCTTCTAAAGCAGAAGATGACTAATGTATTGACCAGTATTTCTAATGAGTATAGTAAAGGAAAGCTGGTGTCACCCTTGCAGTGTGTAATCTTGCTTATCTGCACGGAAGTACTCTATTCTATATTTGTGCTTCCAAGTGTAGACAGAAATGGATTAGACTTCTATTGTCATTCTTAAATAAGCACTCACAGAAGGGGGAATAAATGGCTTGCCAGCTGGATGCCCACAGAGATGTACTTTTCTCCTAGAACAGACATACTGTGAGCTGCTACCCTACTGAGAGGGTTGGTGGGGTCCAAACTGGAAGTAGACCAGAGTATTTTGTCTAAATCTGGACTCAGCTAAATTTTGCACATCCCTCCTGATACACTGCTCTGCTTACAAGGACTGGTTGTGGGTTGTATTTTGAGTAAGCATAATGAATCCAGAAAGAACAGTGGATGTGGAAAACAAAATATGTTTTCCTCTCAAGTTTAAAACATTTTTCACAGTGAAGCTTTTGAATTTATTCACACTGGTACTAGAATAGGAGAGAAAAAATATCTCAACAAAGGATGGAAGGGATGGCATTCAGCACACTCTTGCTCAAAAGAGCATAGTCTAAAAATAAACCTTTCCTATTGCCGTAGAGGTTTCTAAAATCTTGTTTAGTTTTTGACTGTCATGATGGTAATTTCTGTGAAATGCATTTAAGGATATCAAGGAGAGACTCTCTTAGGTCTGCGTGATGCCAATGCAATGATATCTTGGTCTATCTGGTGCCCAGCAACTTTAACAGAATTGCAAATCAAAAATACAGTAATTGAGTCCCCAGTCTTTTGGCCAAACAGTAATAGAGTTTTGGGACAATTAATTAGTTTAACCAGACACAAGATATGTATGAAAGACTAATACATATAGAACCTACACAGCACGGAACACGATGGGACTTGTTTCACACTTTCCTTAAGGATGTTGTTGTTAGGGAATATTGATGAAATCAACACCACAATTTCAAAGCTGGAGCTTTCATATTCTGTCCTAGCTATTCTGTGGTATTGTATAACTTAAAGATATATGACAAGCCTAATAGCATTTAGTTGATTCCCCTCTCCCCCAGCCCTAGCTCGTGGAACAGGGTGAGGGAAGGGATCCTTCCCCTCTGCACAGCACTGGTGAGGCCACACCTGGGGTGCTGTGTCCAGTTCTGGGCTCCGAAGTACGAGAGAGACAGGGACATACTGGAGGGAGCACAGCAACAGGCCATGAAGATTATTAAGGGACTGGAGCATCTCTCCCATGAGGAAAGGTTGAGAGGGCTGGAGCAGCTCAGCCTGGAGAAGCGAAGGCTTAGAGGGGAATCTCCTCAGTGTATATAAATACCTGGAAAGGTACAAAGAGGACAGAGCTGGGCTTTTTTCACCGGTGCCCAGTGCCAGGACCAGAGGCAATGGGTGCAGATTGGGGTTTTGCCTGAACACCAGGAAACGCCTTGCTCTGCCCGTGCTCAGTCATCCTCACAGGTTGCTTGGTGAGGTGATGGGGTCTCCATGCTTGGAAATACTCAAATGCCACCTGAATGTGGTCTTGCACAGCCAGATTTAGGACCCCTGTTTGAGTAGGGTGTTGGACCAGATGACCTACAGAGGTCCCTTCCAACCTNATTTAGTTGATTCCCCTCTCCCCCAGCCCTAGCTCGTGGAACAGGGTGAGGGAAGGGATCCTTCCCCTCTGCACAGCACTGGTGAGGCCACACCTGGGGTGCTGTGTCCAGTTCTGGGCTCCGAAGTACGAGAGAGACAGGGACATACTGGAGGGAGCACAGCAACAGGCCATGAAGATTATTAAGGGACTGGAGCATCTCTCCCATGAGGAAAGGTTGAGAGGGCTGGAGCAGCTCAGCCTGGAGAAGCGAAGGCTTAGAGGGGAATCTCCTCAGTGTATATAAATACCTGGAAAGGTACAAAGAGGACAGAGCTGGGCTTTTTTTCACCGGTGCCCAGTGCCAGGACCAGAGGCAATGGGTGCAGATTGGGGTTTTGCCTGAACACCAGGAAACGCCTTGCTCTGCCCGTGCTCAGTCATCCTCACAGGTTGCTTGGTGAGGTGATGGGGTCTCCATGCTTGGAAATACTCAAATGCCACCTGAATGTGGTCTTGCACAGCCAGATTTAGGACCCCTGTTTGAGTAGGGTGTTGGACCAGATGACCTACAGAGGTCCCTTCCAACCTCCACCATTCTGATTTTGTTATTTCCCTTCACTTTGCACGAGTCTCTCTAAAATGCTCTGACTAACAGATGACATATGTTGAATAAAAACCAGCTACAGCAATGGGTTTCCTGCAGGAGTTTCAAGACTGTAGAATTAGTTCTTGTACAGCTTTTGATTTTCCCACACGTGGTGTAATTATTCCTAATTTTCGACCACTACAGTTGAATAAAAGATACAGGAAATGCACAAAACACTGTGATTCTGAAGGCCAAGAAGGATAAGCTAACCAACCAAATAAAAATACTTGTACTATCTGTCACGGAAGGCAGAATAATACAGAAGAAATTCATGTTAATGAAGTTTCAGGATAGGCGTTAGAATTATTCAGACACCAAAAGACTTGATAATATGGCAACATAAACAGAAGCATCTGTCTTTCTGAAGTGCTGGCTGATTAAGAAAATTACCACATGTGTTTAAGCTTTTATACTAACCTTAGGTTAGTGGTGGGGATGAGAGGCTTTGTAATATTTTTATTTTTTATAGAGAATTTTTAATTTCATCTTTGTAGAAAGGTGCTTCAACAAACACCTTCATTTACACAGTGGCTTGAATACAGTTTACAGAAGATACATATGCATAAATATGATTTATGGGAGTTGAAATGTGTAAATAGCCGTAACTAATGGTTGGGTTGGAAGCACTGTTGGAGAAAAAGGAACTGTTGGAGGGATTCTTTGCCTCCTGCTGATCAACCTGTATAGAGAAGCACCTAATTCATTGGAGTTTGGTATCACTTGGCATTACTGCAGCAGCCATTGCATTGTGCAAAAGGCTATTTATTTTTTTCAGAAAACAAGCTCCTTTTCTGCAGCCCCACTGTTTAGTAGAGCAAATGCAGCCCTTTGGCAAGCCCTGTAAGTGAATGAAGTCACAACTCTCCTGCAAACTGTGCACTACCCCAAAAGGGCGTAAGCTTCTCTATTTTTTTAGAAGCAAGTGCAACAATAAAAGTTTTGGGGTGTAAAGACTGTTGTAATATTACACTAACTCTAAAAAGTCTTTTTGACTGAGTAATGTGCTGTGAGGGTATAAGATAATCCCTAGGGAAACTCTGGTTGCTGAGGCTGTTGTAACTTACATTTACGAACTTAAGTGGCCTGTGCTACCTGAAGGTTGAGAAACCTGCAGTTTCCCAGTGTAACACATTTACCTCTGGGGAAACACAGTGGTTGCTTCCCCTGTACTGCAGTATGGCACACGAGAGGGAATAGCCCTAGAGAACCCAGCAGGCTGCTGCCCCAGAGGAAACTGAAGAATGTCACAGTTCCTTTTTTGTTGCTGCTGTAGCCCAACAGGTAACTGAGCAGAAAAGACATGGTTGAGCGAGTTCCAAATTTAAACAAGCTACTCCTTGCCATGGAGTTATTCAGGTGGCAGGTAGAGGGTATGGAACCAACCAGAAGAAATGGCTTAGTGCTTCCAGAAACTAATATGTAGAAAAGACCCCTTGAGTAATGTGATGCCTCTTACTTAATGTCATTCCAGCCAGGAGCCCAGAGAATGTGCCATAGATCTGTGGAGTTGGAGTATTGAAACATAACTGGAGACCTGCATTGCAGCTCTGCCATCAGAAGGGATTTTTGCATTCTTTCTGCCTGCACTTGGATGCTTCCTGCAAAGCAACATTGTTCCTATAATGAGAAAACTTAGTCCTCAGAGATGTAATTGAGAGAGCTCACTTGAGAAATTCTTTTACCTGAGTTTTAAAAAGTTTGCAAACTATTGCTCTTCTCTCCTCTATGCTGTGTTGAATAACCAGAGATCCATTGGGGAAAAACAATTTAAAGATTCCACAAAGTGAGTCTTCAGTACTGAATATTCTTCTCCTCTGTTAGGGTTGTGTTTGCAAGCAAAGCAATGGCAGCTCAGCCCAGGCAGGCATCCTTCCCAGGCCAGTGTTCAGGAGACAAAGTCACTTGCACTGGCTGTTAGAAGTCTGAGAATTTCCTCTTGTTCATTGTTCTCCTTTAGGTAATGATTGCTATTTTGCTTTGACAGTAGTATTTTCTGTAGCTCCATTTAAAAGGCACACAAATGTGATCTGGAAGAAGCTCCATCGCAGTATTGCCACCTCCTTTGCTGTTTAATGAACCAGCACTTCCCTCCTGTAAGTTTAATGGATTCTTCTAAAACAAAATGAAGTTAATCCACAGAGCAGCAGATAGAGCAATTACTGATAATTTCATCAAGGAAAGTTTTCAGCTCACTTTGACAATTTAGTGAGATGTCTGTAAAGTTAAGAGACTCCCTAGCTTTATTTTACAAGCATATTACTCAGGTTTTGGTTTATGTATCTGCCATCATAGATATGAAATACATTTAAGAGAACTTTTCATTTTAGGGCAGGGGTTAATCTTTAGTCCCTGCGTTAAGCAGGGAGCCATAGTTAACTTTACCATTTCCAAAGGAGCATCAGGGAGCAAAATTTCTTTGTTTCAATGAAATTACCAATTCCTGTAAGGGAGGGGGAATTTACTGAACCTTGAAGGAGGTAAAGCATTTTTTGTTCAGGGCAACCCATGGAAGGAAGGAATTACTTTTTGCCTAACCCTAGGAGTTGTGCAAAACACCAGAGTTCCTGGGCCCTGGTGCCTGTGTCCTGGGTTTGGGTTCTTTATCACAAACAGCTGCTGGCCCGAGCAGTTGGAAGGGGCTGCAGCTGGGAGAAACAACCCAACCAGCCA
>VWZY01006507.1:49045-89541 GCA_013399075.1 Chloroceryle aenea
GGATGTAGTGTTGGGGGATATGGTCTGGGGGTGAACGTGTAGAGTAGGGTGGAAGGTTGGACATGATGATCCCATGGGTCTGTTCCAACCTAGGTGATTCTGTGCTTCTCATAAAATGTAGGGTTTTTGAGACTCAAAAGGTATTGCTTCCTTTCTGGAGCTCTACCTGGCTGAAACTCTTAGCTGTTACTGCTCAAAAAGATTAATACTGTGAGCATTGCACACTGTGTGCAATTACAAAGATTGCTTAGACAGTAAAGCTACAGAGTGTATTCTCTCTCATGCTCTAATGAATTTCTAATGACATCCATAGTCATACAAAGAGATCATTTCCATACCAAGATAATATTCTTTTATGTCCCCACATTTTGTTTACACGAGCAATTATTGTGCTTTTCATGTCTCAACCTGCTTCTACCTTTTTAAAAGGCCTCTTTAATTTTCCTGTTCCTTTTTCTTCATCTTATGTGACGTTCTGTACCTGAGCACTTTGGCAATTCTTGAGCAAGATTTCCCTATCTGCAGAGATTCTGTTTTGGCTCATCCTACTTCCACAGTGCAGCTGGGCATGCTAGATTGAATTTTTCTACTTCAGACTTGCCAGCTGCCAGACCATAATCTCTTTCTAAACCCAAGAATTATCGAACTCCTCAACTTTTTCTCTCATTATTGTAGCCGAGACCCATATGGCAGATTTACATAGAAGACAAAACAAAGCAATTCTGCAATTATCCTCAAAGCAAAGACTTCTGTGTTGAATCAGACAGTCCCATTGCACAGATTTCAGTGGAGAAGTCCCATGTGTCTTTCTGTCAGTGTGTTAGACTAAACTGGGCACTGACTGAGAGCGCTGAATTTTAATCTGGGTTTCAACACTGCCTGCCTGCCTGTCCTGTGGCTTTTCAGTTTAGATTGTAAGGCCTCCGGGATGAGGACTGTCTTTTCCTGTCTTGCTGTATTTGCACACTGCTCTTACAGTAGGCTCCAAACCTTAAGCATTACTGCATCAAAAGTTTGCTTCAGTCACCGACATCGTATTCACGATCTCGAAACGGTCTTGACCTCTTCCCTGTATGAGAGGGCCTTGCAAATGTATTCACCTCAGCTCTTGGAGTTTTCACTCGCTCTGTTTTACACTGAGAGGATTAGGAATGAGCAAGTCTTCCAGCTGAAGTTATGTAATGACTCTTTGTCCCCTAGAAGGACATCATATCCTTGATTTGAGGTGAGGCTGCAGCAAACCGACGAGTTCTTCCACTTCTGAGAGATGAGAGTTGACAGGTACCACTTGAAATGCGTACGTTGTTATTACGCTAGGCTGAGTTAAGGTAGCAAAGGTGACAAGAGTATAGAATGGTTGAATTCTAATCTGGAATTCTGAGGAGACATTAATTATGAAACTGGATTCCTTGGTCACTTCTTTAACAGATGTTATTTTGAGGATGTGCCCTGCAGCAGCAGGAAATCAGGAAGACGAGGCCGTAATGGATTCAGCACGGTTAATAGCAGTCTAGTGGCCAAAAGAGCATTTCCTACCAGCTGTCTCCCTGAAGCACTCTGGAAAAAATGTTTTGATACTTTGACCTGATCAATTAATATAATGGGTAAGGTTTTTCCCACGGATCCTTTTCAGTGTTAGTGTAAATCTGAATTTGGCACGAATCGTATAGATGCCACTGACAGAAGAGCTGGCAGAAAGGAATTGTCTCGGTGAAGAATATATTTTGCCACTTATATCAAGCATTTGTCAGTGGGTAGATGAGAGGGAAAATTGAAGTGAACTAAAAATGAAATATACCTACAACATACCACTTTTCTTCAAGTGCTTTGTTTTCCCTCTTGCTTATGGCATATGTCTTTGCTTGCTCTTTTGATTACTGAATTATATCCAAATATTTTTCTTTCAGAATCAAGAACACAGGCTATTGATCCTCAAACCTGATTGTTTCACAGGCTTTTTTTTGCCTGATTGTAGATTTGTTTTTAAAGCTACCCCTATTAAGCAAGGTGTTTAGCCTTGTGGATTTGTGGGGGCAGAAGGGGGGAAGTCAGCAGTGACTGCTGTCCTCTTTCTTCTTGTTTTCATCTTGGCAAGATGCCATTGCTTCAGCAGTCGGATCCCCAGATCTCTCTGAATGGGTGCATGTGTTACATCAGTGATCCAGAGCCACTTCCTACCTGCTGTGAAAAGGTTTTCTGAGCCGTTGTTTCAGTTGGGCAGAGCACCCTATTACCAGCTTGCACAATTTCAGTACAGTGCCTTCTGCCAAAGGCAGTGTGATCTCTCAAAGCTATGGAGCTTAAACCAGCCCCTCTCCACTCCACCGTATCCCAATACATTACTTGGAAACGAGAGCTAGAGAAATGGGAGGGGAGAAAACTTAAACTCTTTCCAGTATTTTATCGATAGCTGAACCGAGGAGCTGAAAGAATGACTTGGGTCCTCTGGCATTTGACAGTGGTACAAAATAGTGGCTCTTCCAAATGTTTTGGAAAATCTTTGGATGCTATTTTGAGTTTCTAGTCCCTACAGTATTGTGTATTATAGGGAAAGTATTTAAAATCTATCCAGGCTTGGTGCAGAAATTTTGTGAAGCCATAATATTAATAGCAAAGTATCAGAAAGGATGATACCGTGGAGTGGAGAGTTGCACGAGTTTATCCAGCCACAATTCCATGAGTTATGCTGGTGTAGGGTGACTGTCCAGAGGATGCTTTCACTCACATAGTTCCTTTGGTAGTATAGCTAAAGCTGTGAGTAAGAGGCCATCGAGTGCATTGGGCTGTAGCACAAAGTGGGGGAAATGACAGTATAAATGAGAGCTGTTGATCATGTCATTAAAAAGGTGGATTTCTCAGAATACAGTAAGCAAAGTCCTCTTAGCCATTCTCATTCATGTGTGCCTTCAAGGATGGGCAGTTCTGTCCTTGAGACAGAACGTGGAGAACAGCCCTGCTGTGACTGGCAAATCCAGTTGCCTGAGGCTGAGGCAGCACTGGCATTGATGTTTTGGTCCAGAGCAGCAGCACAGATTTGCAGAACATACCGTGGATTCCCACCAGTTGCCTACCTGCTTGTTCAGTTCAGAGAGGTTTTGATGTGTGCAAACTGCTTTCCTTTGGAGAAACAAGAGTTAGAAGCTCCTGCTCAGGTGGAGATTACATGCATCCCTGTGCACACTGGGGTCAGAAAGGTCTGAACCATGGAGTGTGTCATGCCAGAACGTCCTCCAGCACATACTAAGCATTCACAGGCCAGAAGGATGCTTTGGGGCTGTCAACAGCTCTGGTAACACCCCAAACTGCTGCTTGTGCTACAGAAAGAGCTGAGTGTACCTTTGTGTTTACTATTGGACACCAGCCCCGAGGTCTTTGTGATTCTGCTGCCTACATGCTGGTCATAGTGACATTGTTTCCCCACCTCACCCTCAAGTTCAGTTAAAAAATAGGGGGGGTTTCAGTAAAAGGTGGGGTGTGTGTCTAGAGTTTCAGCACTCAAACCAGTTATTTTAAGAAAAAGCAGACTCATGACATCCTGTATAAAATCCATGATGCTGGCAGTGCCGTAACTGCAATCCTAGTGCTTGTGGAGTCTTTTTGTGTGCGTATTTAAGAAGAAAATTAAAAAAAACCAACCCAAACTCTGTATTAGCAGTGTTGCTTTGCTTCACCTCAGTCCAAATTAACCTTCTGTTTATGTAAAGCAGCAGGAGCTGTGTCCTTGCTTGCAAGTTATACAAGTTTAATGTGAGCTGTGCCGTGACCTTACTAGCTAATAAAAATCCATATTTAAGTACAGAGGGAAAAGTCAGAAAGGAGAAGAAACTTCAGAAGGGCAGTGCTTTTTGACATCACATGGCCTTTCCTCCCTCACCTCTCCTTCTGCCTTACACATCTGCTAGATCAATAATCTGTGTTACTTTCTATTTTGAATGAAAAAGCTCATTTGTACCTACAGCTATGGAATGGTTTTATTTTTCTTATGATCCTGCCTAAGGAGCCTTTGAATTATCACCACCTATTTTTGCATAATTCTGTAAAATGTTGAATATATTAATCTTGTCTAGGACCTCTGGAGGAAAGTGAGCTCTTGGAGTGCGTGGGAAGTAGCAGTCACTGTGGCAGACTGTTCCCACTGCTCAGGTGCTGTGGAACTATAAGACATGTTGGAATGTTTGGGCTGCCACCTCTCTCCTTCCAGTGGCCTTGGAGCAGCTGGTGGATGCAGCCCTGCAGGAGACTTGTTTGCCACTCTCCCTGTACTTCAAGCAAGGTGTAAAATAGCTTGTTGGTTTACAGAATGCAAGTAGGAACCACAATGCTAAAAAGGAAATGTGTAGCAAGCTTTAAACATCTGGAGCGTTGGAGAGTAGGGCAGGTATTCTTTCAGTTAGGATTTTGCAGCCAACAACACGTCTGTCAAAGAAAATTGTTTGTGATTGTTGCTGTTGGAGGATGTCTTGGAGAAGGTCATTGTTAAAGCAGCAAATATCCTTTAATAAGAATCAAAGGAATCGGGCACGTGGTCAGGAACTGGTGCAGGAGCAGATGGACAGGAGATAAAGAATATTTATATAGGGTATGCTGGTGAGAATCTGTTCTGTGAGGCCACTGCTCATTGCTAGGACTGTGCTTAACTTTAGCCACTTAGCTGGCTGAATTGAAACAGTAGTGAGCAGGAAAGTGCTTAGTGAATTTTGAACTGAAAGCATTGAAACACTAATAAAGGACTTGGTATAAAAGTATTACTGCAGCAGTTTAACCTTATTCAGTACAGTGCTTAAAAATGTTTTCTGTGTTTGAACCCTGTATAAATTACACTATTTGGTCCACTTAGGAGGCTGGACTTTTGGGGGGTGAGTTGACTTGATGACTAATGGCCAGTGTTTGTACAGAGTGAGAAAGCAGTCTGCTCCTTCACCACTGGGACAACAAAACTGACAGGTAGCAACAAAACGGCATCAGATGCCAAACAAGAACAGGTATTGCTCTAATAAGCTGAGAGAAATTCATAATTCATATCCAGGGTCTTATCGTAGCTTGCCTCCTTAAAGTTATGAGTTAGAGTAACAAGGTGTGGGCGTCTGGCTACCACTCTTAAATATCAAGTACAGCAAAACAGGGAGAAACTCTTCTTGTTTGTGTTGGGCAACAGACTTCCTCCTTTCCCAGAAGTATTTGCAAGCTATGCACTGAGGGCAGCATGGAGTTCCCTAGTTAATGGCAAATGCTATGCATCTGGAGACCTGTCAGGAAAGAAAGCATCTTAACACAAATTACTGTACTTGAAAAGTAATTCCAGCCTAAATTGCTTTATATTGGCTTGTGTGTCGTAGGCTCATGGAGAAATCATCTTGATGTAAGTAAAAAAACCAAAACCAACCAAACAACAAAAGCACCAACAAAGAGGAAAACACCCAAACAACCCACTAACAAAAACAAGTCTCCAGGATGACTGCACCAAAGAGTCTGTAGAACCAAACTGAGACAGATTCCCTCATTGTAAGGTCTAGAGAAGGACTTTAGAATTCTGCAGAACATGTGGTGTCTTCTGTAGTACTAATCAGGGGTCTTCTGTTCCTTGAGAAGTTAGTAACTAGGATACTGCTTGGGTTTACAACATAGAAGGGCTGACGGGGTGTAACAAATGACCCTCAGAGAAAAATCCCTGCCCGCTCGTCTGCAATAATATAGCTTTGTTTAAAGTTTGTTTTGATGAGTTTTTAGTAACATTGTTTTCAGATGAAAAGGGTATATTTCTTTTTTAGCCTTTATATTGAAGGAAGATGAATTATCCTAACCACAGCTGTTGAGGTAAAGTCAGTATGGCAGCATGTACCCCAATATAGACGACTACATACAAGATGATCCGGGATGCCCCTAGGCTTATAAATACATGTCAATATAAATACAAACTAGGCTGCTTTCAGAAATACCTGAAATAAATTCTATGTGTGGCTTTCATTGAAGAACTTTGTTGCAAGGTCTTTGTTCCTTCATTCACAAGAGAAGATGCAACACATTCTCTCATCAAAGGAGAGCATGTGAGATTGCCTTGCAGTGCTAGCCTAGTTTATGGGACTGCAACAGCTCAAGGCCACTGGTGGTGTTCTTAAACTGTGTATTTCCCTTGCAGGTGATATCTTTAAGCAAATGCATTTTTGCTGTGCTGCAGTTTACCACAGCAGGTCTGAGAAGGCAGTGCCAGGATTACCCCCTACCTTGCAAACTAGGCTGCTTTGTGCCTGCCTTCAGGGTTCACTGCCTTCTGCTTTCCAGTGACATTTTCATCTCTTTTACCTGTCTGCCTTTGTCCTTCTTCTTTTCATCCTCTTTCACCATCATCTTCTTCTTCCCAAGGACATCTGACCTTTTGCTTGGCTTAGCCACTCTGGTTTTACATATTAATTGCCTTGTGTGGAAGTGTCAAACTGAATCCAGCTCATTGTCTGCCTTTAAAGAGGAAGGTGTGATATTTTTGTAGCTTTCCTCTACGTTTTATTTCTCCTCTGTGTCAAGTATGATTTATTGACTGGTCAAGAGACTATTTAAAGCACACAGAATGCACATAATGGGTGTTTGTAGCAGAGGTTATTCTTGCTGCTGTTGGGGTCATGGGCACAACAATAAGCAAAAGCAAAGTGTGGTGGTGACTCTAGGGCTTTTGTGCATTTCATTCAGCGTGGGGGTTATAATGACTCCGAGGAGGTGAACAAAGTGCTGGAATTTAAATCGAGGTCTCCCAAACAGCAGAAATGTGTAGTTAGAGGCTGTGCCCCAAGCTGTTTCCCATATCTTGTTAAATATTATAGTCATTAGAACAAATACACAGGATTACAAGCAATAATGAAGAGGCCCACACATCTGTCTGCACACTGAATAGCTCGGTGTGTGTTGCCTTCCCACCTGTAGTGCTCAAGTTCTCTGCACAGAACATAGTCTGTGAACTGAAGGAAAAAAAGACGGAGAAGTAGGACTGGCATAGACTACCTATACAGAAATTTTTTCATTAAAATGAGGCAGGACACAAGACCTGGCTGAAGTTATTAGCATTATTCATTTGCTCCTAAAAGCAAGGAGGAATACCCTGAAATGGAATTTGACCCAGCAGAAAGCACTGTGATATGGAATGCTATCAACATAATCTAGTTGGAAGGGGAGGGTCTTACCAGCCCTCTAGAATAAGAAACTATGCCCTGCAGAGGGTATATGTGTACATGTGAGGCAATATGCATCGTTTCTCTTGTTCAGGAAGGTGCTGAAAGCAACGGCTGCTGTGAAGATAGTCTTTGGTCACTAGTCTTTCAGACAATTTTTTTCTCCCCGGTCAGAAAATGTGAAGAGAAGGTAGGACAGGGACTGTATCTGTCCCTCAGGGACAGGCTCATCAAAATCAGATGGCCTCAGTTTAGAAATAGTTACAGGTTTTGCTGTAATTTCTTCTAGAAAAACTAAAGCAATACTTGAACCTTTTCTATGCTGTACGTGACCAATAGAAAGCTGATGATTTAAGTTCCATGGTCAGGGGAAGAAGAATTATTTCTTGCCAGCTAATAGAAAGGAAAAATGAGAATGGTATAAAAAGCCATATTTAATCTAACTGGCGTTTAGATTTTGTAATATACTGACTTTTAAATCCATGAACTTGGCTTTGGTACTCTTTTAAAAGTTGGTCTAATTTTGTAGGAATTTCTGACACTTCTCCATATTGGTGAAGGCTGGCTACATATTAGGCTCTTCTTTTTTTTGAGCAGTGAGTAAAATGGAATGTAGGTTTGGCAAGCATTTCTTTAGGCTGGCATATGTTAAGCTGAGGATGCCAAGATACAAGTATCTGTATTAATTAATGCTGCTTCCTGGATGCTATTGGAAACATTTTTTTATCCATCCTTTCACTCTGCCTTTCATACAGCCATCCACTCAGTCACATCATCAAAGGATATTTGACCCTTTTCTTGCATAGCCCAGAAGGATGCATAAACAGGAGAATCAAGAGAGATTGTGCCCATAATTTGACTTTCAGCATCAGCTTTTGAGATTTTCTTGAGTGTATGAAGCCAATGAATAGTCAGGCAGTCAAAACAAGGCCTTGAAACTTTTCTGAGATTGGATCAGGGGCAAAAATTTGTGTTCCAGGTGTTGGAGAAATGTATTTCAATAGCTATGTTTTTCTGATCTCCTGAAACCTAGTGCTGAGTTAATATTCATATTATTATTGGAATTTCATTGTAGGTAGGTGTTTTCCATTACAGAGAGTAATGAGTTCATAATCATTTATGCCATTTTGTACTTAAATGACATAGTCCAGCATGACAATTTCAATGATAAGACAGTAAAGTGGACTCTGAAGTGAGTCTTCCCCACCATAAAATCACAACAGTGGCATGTTGCCACACACCCAATTTCTTGGTCTACAGGACAGTCCTTTGCAGCAGATGCAAAGAAATTATCCATTACTATGCCTGGTATTTCAATACAGGCTTTTTTTTGTTTCTGCTTGTCCCTCAGTGCAAGAAAAGCACCCCTATAAACAAAAACCCAAACCTGAAGCAGAACCAACCCAAATACACCCAAATTATCTGAAAGATGAGGAATTCAACAACTTGATTTTCAGGTGCCATTAAAGGCCTGATTTGCAGACTAACCTCTTTTCTTGGTTTAAATTTTTACCACTTGCAGCACATCTTAGCAGTTTATTTTCCTGCAGATGATTTGGAAATACTCAACAATATTTCAACAACTCGAGTTTAAGTGCTTTTTTAATGTGCTATTAATTTTGCTGTTAATTACTTTAAAGAAAACGCTCGTGTTCAATGATCTTGATATCAAAATAAATTTTACAAGTAGTTCTTCTAAATGCTTTAGCAATTGATTTCTGAACCAACTTTTATAGGGAGATATTTTAAGATGCTGTTTTGATGCTCTCCATGATCTGCTGATTTCTCTCCTACAATCAAGACTGAGAGTTTTCCATTCCTTTCCTAAGGACTGTCATCACATCATGAGTTTTAGTCACAGCTATCTGGACATTAAAGACTTCCCATACGGTTTCTCAGTACTGAGGGAATCACTTTGCTGCCAGACTTGTGTTTTCATTTTCTTCCTAGTCTTTAATTGGTACTATAGCTAGAGGTGTGCAGTGCCTGCTCTTCCTATGGTGCCATTTCTGTTACTCTAAACTTTACATGTAAATATGCTTTAAATAGATGTGATGTGTTTAAGTTTACACTGCTTTATTTTGTGCCAGCATGCTTTCTTGTATGCCACAAAGAAAATCGGGCTCCTTTGAGATAAAAGGAAAATCTAATATCTTCCTCTAGGCATCTTTCAATTTTGAGTTGCCAAAACCTCCCCTCACCGAATCCCAATTAACCTCAGTTCAGCCTTTTATTAGATTTTTTTTTCATGCATTTAAAAGAGCTGTTGAATTTGGAGATAAGACCTCTCAGACCTTGCCTGCCTGAAAGCATTCTGCTTTTCTGACCAGTCCTTGGTTTGGGTTTGCTTGGTTTGGGTTTGGGTGTGGCTACTTTTTTCATCTTGGTGCATTTTTCTTAGATTGACTCTTACAGCTTGTGGTTAGTTACTACTGATCTCATAAGAAATTTAGGAAGCATTTTATCTTAGGAATTAGGTTTATATAACTAATTCAGGATTTAGTTCTCTCTTGCAGAGTCTGGTCAGTCACAATCTCTTATCTCCCTAAGCTTTTTTCCCCACCTGATTCTCTGATTTAAAATAATAATCTTGTGCTAAGAGGCCCACAAGTACCTAATTAAACTGTGTGCCAGAAGAGTGCTCTATTGATAATTAAATATGTCAGCTTAATGCAGTAGGAGAGACTTAAACATGTTAAGCCTCTAGGACATCACTTGAGCTGCCTGCTGCACAGGAAAGAAGTGCAAAGAAAACTTTCTTACGGACCACTAAAATTATTCCTGTTTGTTATTTCTGAGCTTTACATTTGAAAATCCTTATTCTTCTATCAAATACATACTCCTGTTTGCTACATCAGCAATCCTTGAGGTCAATAGTGATGTCTCATTTTGTTCCAGTTACTAGTTTAAGGTTTGCTTGATGATCTGTTTCTCAAAGGTCATTCTCATTCCAGAATGGAAGACACAAATCTCTATCTGCATGGGATGAATTTGCCAGAAATGTGGTATTACCCTGCAGATGTGGTCACCTGCAGCTTCCTTTCCTCCTCTCTGGAAAAAAAACACAACCAACCAAACAAACCCAAACAAAACTGAAGTAACTACTTAATGCACAGTAAAGTGGCCATGCTCCAATAAAGACCTGAAGTGAAATAATGTATGATTTCTTTAAGGTAGAGAAGTGACAGCTAAGATCACACAACTCAAAGTCATGGTCTCTAGAAAAGAAATTGCTACCAAACCCCTCTTGTATAGCTGCTGCACTAATGTAGTACTGTGGGAATGAATTTCAGCTCTGTATCTTCCATTTTGGCCTGGTATCTCAGTGTGCTAATAGGATTTGTGCTCAAGGAGCCCCCAGCACGCTGAAATTTGTAGAATCACAAAATTGTGTGTCTTGGAAGAGACCCCCAGAAGGCTTCAAGCCAATCTCCTGTCCGGGGCAGCTCCAGTTAGAGCAGGTTGATCATAGGCTTTTTATGATCAAGTTTTTACTATCTCTGGGAATTTTTCTGGTAGATCATTCTGGTTTCTTCAGCATTGTTGCTTTTTAGGTGGAGAATTTCTCAGAACATTTAAACCTGGAGTGGGAATTGCTCCATAATCAGTGTTCTGTTCCAAGTGTGCTCAAGTGTAACCCATTAGGAAAATAGTTGCTCTTTAGAAATGAGGCTGCTGTGTTATGCAGTGTTGTACTTCTAGGCATCCAGGGTTCAGCAGTGGAAAAGCTCTTACTTCTGGGTACTTTTTTTGTGGTCAGAGGGGAAAAAAGAGAATATTTGCTAAGGCACTGTGGAAAATACTATTGCCACCTTGCCTAGAGACCTTGGCAGAACTGCCCAGATGATGAGCCTCAGCTCTGCTGGGCCACAGCCACTTTTGAACAGCTACGGGGAAGCTGCCCAGTTTGTGCCCAAATGTTTCAGGCTCAGGCATTTCCAAGTTTACTTCTTGCTCTATAGTCACACTGCTGGCAGCACAATTTGGCTAAGAAAGAGCTATCCTGTATTACATCAAACTTAACTGATGAGAGAACAAATGCTTGATTTAAACTGACAACATTTGTTTGGTTGGTTTGTTGTTTGGGTTTTTTTGTCCCCCTAGTTCTGCTGGTGCATGGATATGATTCTAGCTTCTAAAAAGTTTATCTCTGTCTGCCTCTGATTTTCACCTCTCCAACCTGCATTGCTTTCTATTTGTGACATGAGAATTAGTTGCCATGGAGATGATTGCAGCATGAACAGAGGATCCCTTAAGCAGGGGACGATAAAAACATTGCATATATAAGCAGATGGGCTTTAGCAGTGAGCATGGAAGAAAAATCAGCTAAATCTAGGTGTAAGGAGCAGAGGGAGTTGTTTTAAACAAGCCTATGTATTTTTATTTGTATACCAGCAGCATCTTAAATCCTTGCTGACTTCCTACAGCACGGTATGCATGTAGGTGTTTACCTGACTTCCTAATGTGTATGGAAGTGTGTCCATAGTATCTGTGGGGACTAAGACTTAGTGAGATGTGGTAGAATGAGCTGCAGCAGGTGAGCAAAGCCCCCTCTGTGAAACAGGTGTAGGAAGAAAAGTTCAGAGGGTTCATTTCCTGGTTAAAAAAAAAAAAATTATGCAGCCCATATTTCCCAAATGCTTTGCAACAACAGCATCTATCTGCCAAATGTGGTGACACTAGCCTGGAGGGCTGGTTCTGCTTAGCTATAGCTGCAATTTTTTTCAGGATCTGACCTGAGATATTTTAAGGCTAATTCCTCTCCTGTGTATAAGAACAGAATAAAATCTGTGGTGGGATTGTCAGGCTTACACAAGGATGGCTTTCAGTCACAGCACTTGACACAAAGATTCTCCTACATGCACTGGAAAAATCAAAAGCAATTTCCACTCAATGTATCTATATCCATAGTGATGGGAAGCTGGCAGTCTCTTTGCACATGATGTTAGCTAGATTCAGCTGTGATGTGATGGGTGATAAGGAAGTTTTCAGGGTTAAGTAAAGTTTCACAATATAGGGGACAATATTTAGGTCTAATTCTTTTTCCTATGGTGCACTACAAGTCTGGGAATTTTAAAAGGGTATTTAGAGATGCCCACTTTGTTTGTCACTCTGGGCGTGTGTGAGAGAGGGAAGGACATTGGGCTCTGTGCATTTGCACAGTGACCAAGTTGCAAGGCACAATCACCTCTTGCTAGCAATCAGAGCATCTAGTTCTCTGCAAGGTATCTGAAAGGATACAGGGTTTGAGTTCCTATTAGAAACAAATATTATTTCACCCTACCTTCTCAACAGTTACTAGCTTTACCCCTTTCTCATGCATTTATCAACTATAATGGTCACTGCAAAGCTTCCTAGCATGTCACAGGTAAAACAATATGACTCCACCTGTGACCTAGAAGGATGGGCTGTTGTGACGTGGTGCAGAACACAATACTGTCATTACAGAGCTGCTCTACTGTCATGCTGTGGCATTGGCCATTGCCAGCAAAGCAGACATCTAAGCAACTCATTCAACAGGCTTTTTATACACAGCCACTGAAACAAAAGAATTAACCCCCCCCAGCTTCACATTTAGCTCGGCGCGTTTGTTTGCTTTCTGTGCAAATTTTAGTGTCTGAAAAATGTCTCTACAGAGCAGGAGATCTATGTACATGGAGAATATTTCCCAAATCACATGATAAATTTATACAGATGAGTATTTCATCAGATGACCAAAATTTTAATGGTTATGCTTATAAATATATAAAAATATACTATGTAAAATTCAGGTTAAATGATGATGCTTGATTTTTGCTATATATACACTCAAGATGAAGGGCTTATCAGTAACCCCCTCATGAAAGATTATTTGTGGGAATGGTTTTGCAAATAATTATGAAATAGTGAATATTTTTTTAACTGATGAATGAATAGAAAAATAACATGATACAAGTGACCTGTTGAGCAAGGGATTTCCTCAGCAATGGTAATGAAAAAGAAATGTTGTTAGCTAAAATAATGCCCTGCAAAGTACATGTCTATTGCTGAAACTTCTATTTTATTTCCCCATCCATGTTGTATTTCAATTTATTAAGAGTTTTACTCTTTTAAAGTTCCAGTGACTTCTCTTCTCCAAATCTGTAATCACCTTATCTCTGCCATTCACTCTGTATCCAGAAGCTGTAAGGCTTTGTAACAAAGGATTCATTTTCTTCTCAGGCTCCTAGTAAGTACTTTGAGACTCAAGGGTCTCCACAGGGCTGAGGCAAGACAGCCTCTGTGTCCCTCCTACTGCTCCTCAAACACTTCCCTGCAGCAGCAGAGCACTGAGCCTCCTGCAGAACTAGAACTGGCTCAGGTTTAGAGCAGTTCTGAGCACGCACTCGAAGCCAGAACCTTTTCCCCATCCTCTACACTATTTCAATTTAAGATTGTTTTCTTAAAGGCTCATTTTGACCCTTTCTTGGGAGTCAAATATATTTTTTGAGTATTTTTGACCAATGTTTTAGTTGCATGCTTTCTTAATCATCTTGTACATAGTCTACGGAAATACTTTTTCTTTGCAAAGCTGAACATTTTCTATTTCTTATATTTTAAGCCTTGCCACTAATTATCATCTAAACTACTATAATGAATCTGTCACATTTAAATACCTGGTAGTCAAAGCTTCATTGTTTGTGTTGGGTTTTTTCCCACTACCTTTTTTTTACAAACTATATACATCTGGTTTTCAAAGAAGCATGAAAGGGTGAGGTTTGTGTTATTTCTCAACACTCAGCAGATATTTCTGGGCACAGTTACAAGCAGTCCTTAAAGGGAAGTCTTCTCAATGCTTCTGTACTTAATTATGAGATTACAGTATCTAGAAATCACAATATTCATGGTGACTTCATTACTTTTATTTATGCACCTTCTAACTCTCCATTGTGAACTGTAAAGAGCAGGCTTCCTCCAGGTGTCTGCATCGATCCAGTGCCAGTAAATCTGTAAATATCTGAATCCTTCAAACTGTGGGTTTATATTTTATCATAAGACAACTGAACATGCCATCAATATATTGTGGGAGTGTTCAGAGTGTAAATGAGGGCTGTGTTGCTCCTCCACAGTTAGCTTCCTTCCTGGATGTGTGACTTACATGATGTGTACCCGAATAACGCCCAACGGTTTTTGCTGGCATCAGTTGATGCAAACATACAGATTTTGGTATACAAAACACTTTGTCTGTGTGTTGAGGCTGCAGTGCATGTACAGTACCCTGCAAAACAGAGTAGTAAATGTTGCTCAGCACTTGGCTGTAACTAGGGTTCACCATTTAGTGGAGGGGAATTCAGTATTTTTCCATTTTGGAAAAGGAAAGCATTATCTCTAGGCCTAAACAAAATGAGATTTTTCGGTGTAAAAAGGCAGAGCAAAGTCTCAATGACTGCAAACAGGATCTTGCTGTGGATGATGGAGTCACAGAACAGTTGCATGTTGGAGGCTAGTTAAGTCACAGACAATGTGGTTTTCACAAGATAGGGTGTGTATTCTTACTTGTCTCTTCACTTGCATGGCAGTATCACAATAACCTTGCCAAGAGGTTGTATTATGAGACAGCCTTTCATAAGGAAAAGGGGTTTGCAAAACAAGAGCTTTCCAAATGAGATGAGTGTTTTGTTTCACTGTATTCCATGCAGCATCTTGTCTTCGTGCTTACCTTGTTCAGAGCAAGTATGTTCCTTCCCTCTTCATTAGAGAGCATCTGAAAGCATGGCCATAAGATTTCTATGTTCTGCCTCACTTTAATGGTCAGCTGGCACCTCCACAACAAAGCCCAGCTGGAAAGGGTTTTTAGCTTGACCTTTTTTCGTTGATATCTGGACTCCCTGGCAAGCAAGAAGTCAGAGCTGTGAGCTTTTGGCTTTTGTTTTATTCTTAAATACACTTGATTTAAATTATTCAAGGTACTTTTCTGTGCTTGCTTAGACTGCAAGCCATTATTCCCACCATCTGGATACCTTCCTATTTCCACAGTTTCCTCAGGCTGAAACAAGCATCATTTTCTTCTGGATATTGGCTACAGCTAACTGTGCCCTGCAGTACTTTCGGCCCTACAGGTTAGAGAAATCTGGCCTTGGAAGAGCAGCTGACCGTGGGTACTGTAGGTTTATTTGGAGATTCAGGTACCAGTGAAGGAGAGGCATTCTTCTGAAGCATTTCTAAGGGTCGTAAAACTTGTGTCTAGGTATAAGGAGAATGGAAAGGAGGCGGGAGTTGGTCTGTTCTCCCTGGTGACAAGCGGCAGAACAAGAGGGAATGGCCTGAAGCTGAACCAGGGGAAGTTCAGGCTGGATATGAGGAAGAATTTCTTTACTGAAAGACTTGTCAGGCACTGGACCAGGCTGCCCAGGGAGGTGGTGGAGTCCCTGTCTCTGGAGGTGTTTAAGAGCTGGGTAGACCTTATGCTTAGCAACCCCTTTCAGCTCTCCCCCTGTGCTCAGATGGTGAGCGACACAAGTGCAATGCCAACGAAATTGGGATATCCTACAGGAACTGAGTAGCAACTCCCTGGGGAGTAGGAGTCTAGCTGTGTTAAAAATTTTCAAAGTAAGTGTTTAAGCTGTGGTTTTAACTGGGATGTGGTTTTTGAGCTCGGCTGATTGAAATTGGAGCTTCTATAATAAACTTGGTGGGGATCCCCTGGCAAAAAATACATTACAGAAATACTGTTGACAGTGGTGGCCACTGGATAATCTAGGTGAGGGAGGGAAATGGCCAGGGAAGGGAACTCTGGATTACAATACAGTTTTACAATTCATGTTATTTTGTAGACAGAGAGAAAACTGGGGTGAGATGCTGCCTTTTACGTTGCAGAATTCTTGTTAAATTAGGAAGAAATGAAAACTGATAATGATGCGACCAGCATTATGCAGAATGTGCTGCCACAGTTGCATGAGATAATGACTTCACTGAAGTCCTTGTGGGAAGCCCTGTTCTGCATACAGCTGTTTACACAAAGTGGTGTCTGCCTCTACCACACAATCTGTGTGACAAGATTAAAGCAAGTCAGCAAGCTGGCATTTAACATTTTTTTTTTCCCCCCCTTGTAAGGAGAGGAAAAGCATTCTGATTGCTTTCCTCTGGGTTGGTGGGGTTTTTGGTTTTGTTTTTTGTTCTTTGTATCTCTGCTATCTCAGCTGTGATAGTGACTATGACCCTCAATCCACTCACAGAAGAAATGTTTCTTCAGGCCAGCCTCTCTCTCACCCTGCAGCAATCTGTCTGCAGGGGTGAGAAAGCAAGTCACTCTCTGTTCCTGTACTGCCTGGTCAAAGCTCTTGACAAGATGTCAGCACCTACTGCGATAGCAGCTCTTAGCCTTTTTGTGATTTAAATATCTTACTTGGAAAAGCACCCTAAGCTTGTTGAAATAACCTCACACAGACTCTGAAAGAGCCTTGAGATTTTAAGACCAATCAGTAAACTGCACTGGCTTTGAAATATGGCTTTGCGTGCTGTTACATCCAGTCAATGCAAGCTGGGGTGTCCTTGCACCTCTGCTGCTGTTCAGCCAAATCTGGGGTTTGCTTTGGTGCTTGCACAGGGCAGGTGCAGCCTTAGCTCTGCCTGTGACAGTCAGCAATAAATGGCCCTGACGTTCAAGAGAATGATGTAAAAGGCATGGTGGATCTCCTGCTTCCTATGAATTTTTATAAAAACAGGGAAAAATAGGAGTATGCTGTAGGACAAGTTCTTTGCTGAGCAAGCTGGGTTGGAGCTGGCGAGGACAGCAATATTTTCTGTCCTATGCAGAAGAGGATTTATTAGATTTAGCTGTAGTCTCTACATACAATCAATATACCCTCATCTTCCTCTGCTTTCCCCCTACCAGAGAACGACAGTGCAACCTGTCATTTTGAAGTTTCAGTGGCTCTGGGGGGGTTTCTTCTGCAGCTGTGGAACACAAGGCAATGAGAAATCACTGGCCAGATACCTCCTCCACAAGTCTAGGATGGCAGCTGTGCAGGAGATATTATCACATGAGGTGTTTCCTTGTTCTGTGAAGGATTATTCTGTGAGCTGAGAAGCTACTCAGTTCAAAATGAATGTGGCTAATTATGGTTTTGACTCCAACCATTCTAGAAAAGTCTGAGGGGAGTACAATTGGAGGAAAATTGCTGCAAAAATTGCACGTACTGGTGTTTAACAGGATGACAGGGATTTCATGGACCACTTACTCTGTCAGAGGCACATCCTGGCACAAGAAGAGGGCAAACTTCTTGAAGTTTCTTAAGTTGAAGCAAGATATATAGCCTCTAATTCTTTGTTGTGTGAATATGTGTACTTTGTGCTATGGCAATAAATAATATCCTTCCTATATTCTTGAAGTGAGCAGCACAGGCCTTAGAGAGGATACTACAACAGCCTCAACTTCTGCTGTTGCTCAGCTGGGCTCCACAGCACTGCTTGGCTAGACTGTGTTGTAAGTAAATGAATTAAGGAAATCAAAATAATCATTTTGTTTCTTCTCCTAATGATACGACCACATGAACTATAATAATTTTTTCCCAAACAATCACTTTCCTGAGCATAAACTTAGGAAGGTGACTGATTTTTACATTCTCCATCCTACAGAGACCCGTGGTATCTGCAGGGCCTGTTGGTAGTGTCTATTAAACAGCAGCAGCAACACATTTCTTTCTTTGTTAGACACTCCAATGAGTTCAATTCTGCAAGGAGAAGTGTCTTTTACTCTCAGCATTTTTTTTGTTCCCCATCTAAATGCATTATGCAAATAATTCACTTCATAAAAAGATAACAAATGTTTGTGTAGATGTTCGTAGGGGTTTTTTAAACAGTCCCAAACATGATAGTTCAGGAAGCTAGTGTAATTTTAAGTGATTAAGAAGCAGCAGCTACAGTATAATAGGATCTGGGTTTTATGCAAATAAAATCGATATGCCTATTACTGGAGCATAACAAAGTAGAAAGACCTCTGCACTTATGGGTAATATGACAAGTGCCTTATTTATGATAACTCTTAGAATTTTCTCTTAACGTTTTCTTGCAGTATCATGTGGTCTCCAAAAGGCAGAGTTTTATGTTGCTGAGAAGAGCTCTCAATATATTAACACAACGCCAAAGAAATTATGTGTGCAAAACAAATGTTCTTCTGAGATTTTGTTTTGGTGCCTTTTAGCTCTCCAGCAGTTCAATATATGCTTGGCATTATGAAGGATTGCACTTCAGTAGACATGGTTAATATAACACAAACATGGAAGATGGAGTTCTCTGACCGTATGATTAAACTCATCTTAAACTTTACAAGTGCAGTGTGTCTCAAGTCAACAAAAACCATCTTGCTGTGAGTCAAATTGTAGAGTCCTCCTATCCATCCTCCTCTTGCACCAGGCAGTGGAGTAGATGCATTTTCTAAAGGTCTATCCAGGTGTCCCAATAAACTCAACACCTCAGTCTTCAAATGTATTTGTCATCTTGTCACTTAGGTTTTTGCATTCTGCAGACAGTGTTCTAAGGTGTAGAAAAGCGGAGCGATTTCTGAAATCTGCAGAGGAGCAGATATGCGCCTTGGCCCCAGAAAGCTAAAAGGAATACCTTGATCTTCCTTTATTTCTAGGAATACTGGCCTGTAAGCTGCTGTGTTCCAGTGACACTATGACTTCAATAATTCAGTTCATTCCAGTGACACTAAGGACAATACAGAACAGCTTCAGGGTGAGGTGCACCTGAAGGTTGTCCACAAAAGGCTGCATTTTACTGATTCGAAGGATCAGAATCTGCAATCAGATTTGTAGAAAGGTTGCCCAAGATCCATCCCTAAAGCCAAAACACTCAGCTTGGTCATTTGGATCAACTGCTGTTGGAGGGACACCCAACATCCACAATGGAAAAAAATGGGTTCCCATTTCTTCTCTGACCTAATTTTCATTCATGATCTGATTTAAAATCAAAAAGTGACCAGGTATTTCTCAACTTCACACTTTTTTTAAATGCTTCTATGTGTTTATATATAAATATAAATTTACTTATATGGAATCCAATTAAAATGCTCATTGGAAACTCTGCCTCAAGAATTAAACCTCTAAACAGTACNTTTACAAGTGCAGTGTGTCTCAAGTCAACAAAAAACATCTTGCTGTGAGTCAAACTGTAGAGTCCTCCCATCCATCCTCCTATCCATCCTCCTCTTGCACCAGGCAGTGGAGTAGATGCATTTTCTAAAGGTCTATCCAGGTGTCCCAATAAACTCAACACCTCAGTCTTCAAATGTATTTGTCNCTCTTGCCTGCCTGCAACAATAAGCAGTGGCTAAGCTAATTTCCATGATCAAGTTGACACAACTACTAGAGTGCAATTAATCTTTGCTCTGTGAAATTGAATTCTATTATTTGATCTCTGTCCTTTATTGTTTCTGTACTCTTTTGTCTCGGTAGACGTGAGTTTCAACGCATTGGCTTTGCAGTGACCAGTGAAGGGACTCCTTGTGTCACCACAGCTCTTAAGGCTCAGTTAGTGGAAGCTTATGACACACAGGGAGAAAGTCAGTAGCTAAATCTGTCTTACTCTGGTGCTTTTATTGCTGTGTCAAAGATTAGAAAGAATAAAATTTTAGGGAAACCACACATTAAAAGCTGCTCCCTTTCGCCAACAATATTATTTACTCTATTAGACAAAAGAAGTAGTCAAGCCTGCTTTCTCTTTTGTTTCCCACTGGCCAATTAAGTCACACTCACCTCACTGGTAGCAGCAGGAGAGAGAAAATTGTTATGCAATGTTTATCAAATTGGGAACAGATAATGTCTTCCCATACGTTTCTAGGATATGATGGTGTGCCCCAGGAAAAAGAAAAGGAAAAATCGGGCTTGGCTTCTGTCAGCCAGAGAGGGAGGATCAGTTTACTTATGCTTAAACTCATCACACTCATTTCTATTATGAATCTAATTAACCTTGGCTTAGTTCAAACAGTGCAAGCAGAGCTCTTCTCCTCTCCTCTAACAGGTCAGTGCTGGGGTTGCTGTGCCAGGCAGTTATGCTTAAATGGGGCTGTTTGCAAGAGAAGGCAAGCGTGCTTTTCAGCCTGTTGGGATGGTGATGGTATCGTGCTAAGCACCTGTTGGATGCAACTTTCCCATCTGGAATAACCTCATTAACATTGCCCGGCAGTTAAGATTGCAAAGCAATTTGCTTCAGGTTTTGTGGGCAATACATAAAAATGTGAATCTATCTCCTTGAAGGCATTGTGCAGCTGCCAGCTGACCTGACGTCTTGTCCTTATTTGCCAGCGTGAGAGATTTGTCAGCAATCCCTTCAGAAACAACTTGGAAAATCCAAATCTCTTATGATTTTATTTATTCATGCTGATGTAAATACAGGACAACTGTAGAAATTTATGGACAAAGCACTTCAAGGGACATTGTCAGCAAACTACCATCCTTTAAGGGTATGGTAGGACATCCAATAACTGATGGGTCTCATCAGGTAATCTTCATGCAAATGTGTGAAGTTAGTGGCCTAAATGGCCCTCAAGAGCTCTATATAGTTACTTACCCTCAGTGAAAAATGCTGTAAGCAGAAGTACTTAGATTTACCTTTCCTACTGCAGTAAGCAGAAATCCAGGTATTGTGTGTCATTAAATGGCCAGAGCTAGGTTAGGGAAATATGCAGATTATGCTAGCAAGTGTTCAGGATATCTCCAGTGGGTTCTGCTGTTTGTTCCAGATGACATGGGAGGCCAGGGCAAATATGTTTGACTTCATAGAGCAACTTACAAAAAAAGAAAAAAAACTCTTTCAAATCCAATTTATCTACCATTCTATTTGGAACTATCAGCTTTTGAGACAAACTCAAAACAGGTCGAGGCATTGGTTCTTGGAATATTCAGTTCAGAATGCCCAAAGTCTGCTTAATGTTTCTATGAAGTTGTGTTTTCCACATTTCAGTTGAACACTTCATTGACTTGCATCTCAAAAGATTTACATTCAAATCTTGGCATTGAAAGAGCTTTCCCACACAAGGGACCATGGGGCAGGAAACTTGACTTTTAAGTCACCTGTTCATGTAGAAGGGGGTGTGTGGTTGCCACCCAGAGACGCTGCTTGACCTTTGTGAATTAAATGTGCTTCCCTAAGTTAGTAAACTGTGTCATAATGATGTGACAATGTCAGTCAAAAGCTACATACCGTGTAGAGAGAATGATCCTTCTTTTCCTTTTCTCCTTACTCAGCTCCTCCTGTCTGGAGGTTAAGTCTTGCTACCTGCCAGCGTGAATCTGGGCTGTATCTAAGAATGGACTTCTCAGTTGCTGCATTTCTAGCCTTTAATATCTTGACAATTCTGTGGGGATAGACCCACAGAATGTTGAAAAGTGTCTGAAAGAATCAACTGATGGAAGTACTCTAGCATCTGATCCAATTTGATCAGGCAGACTTGTTTCTGACCACAGTTGCATCTGATGAAATTGGTCTTTTGCACTTAAGCCCACAAAACCCTAAGTAACTCAAACTCTTTTGGGTTTACAGGTGTGAAGCCATCTTTACTGTTGTGATTCTGTAGTAAGCTTTTTCGTGGTGGTTGTGCTCTGGCAAGGGCATTGGACTTGAGGGTGTCCAGAGGTCCCTTCCAATCCCTACCATTCTATGAAATAAGTCGTCTTGAACACCCGCAATTCTGTTGTACTCTCCCTCCATGGCACAGTTCTGTTATGCTTGTAATTAGCAGTTCCTGAAAAGGGTAGTGCACACTTGCAATGAGCATGCATTAATTGACTCCGGAATGATTTTTCTGGATGGTTGTTACTGTAACTGTTGCAGGCAAAATTATCAGACTGGCTGGTATCTGAAGTTTTGGTCTGACTGGATCTCCAGTTTGGGGAACTTGGAGAGGGTTGGTTGCTGACTTATTTGTCCAAGATACTGTGCCAGAGGGGCAGCCTCTTCCAGTTTACCACCCTGAATTGCTTCAACTCCTTTTCTTTGGTTTCTCACAGAGAAATATGCTCATGAGGTCACAGATGACTTGAGAAATTTCCATTACCATCTTATTCAGACAAGACAGTTCTGTTTTGGTGGCTTTTTCTAGAGCATACAGTTCATGCTATTCCTTTGTGACTTGAACTCAACAATACCTGCCATCCTGTAGATATGTATTATCTTTTAAATCAGCATTAATACTTTCATCCTCAGAGCCCCTAGAGAGAATGTGTCAGGAGGAGATTTTGAAGGACCTGATGAGCTGTAATAGCTGGGTCTGCTCCTCCTCTCTTATTGTATTTTGCTACTTTTCTACCACCTTCCCTGCCTTATTTGCTCAGCTGTCATTGCAATAGTTCAATAGCACACAAAAAGTTTGCCTTAATCTTGACTGATGATGATGCACCACAGCTATATAAAGGGATAGAATACTACTGGAATATAACTGAGCTTCAGTTAAAACTGAGATAATTAAATTTAACTATACATGTAGTATAGTTAAATTTATAGTGACTAGAACAGTCACTTTTTGTGGAGATGTGAAGTGCTAACAGTCAGTTGAATCTGGGGACTGTGATTGTGTCATTTGCCTTAACATGACAAGCCTGACTTGGTCTAATGCTCTCAGCATTCCCTGCTGTGTGACCTTTCAAACCCTTGACGGTTCCTTTGATTTCCCTCTATATATTCAGGCATGATAGTACCAGAAATGGGTTCCTGACTGGGTGTGTGATACTCCACGAGAAGATCTATATATGCTGTGGCTCTAGATGGAAGAGATGAGAAATGCATTTCCCATAACAAAAGCAGCCTAGATGTTTAGCTTTTCTCCCCAGTATGTGGGGAAAGAGATTTCCCACAACAGCAAACCCATTGTTTTTTTTTCCTCTATGTGCCTTTGCTCTGTTACCATCAAGTGTAACTCATTCTGCATTTCATGAAACACACCTTGGTGTTTCCATCATGTGCATGAGTTCTGCCTGCCTCCTTTGCTGGTTAAAAAGAAATCTCTTACTATGAGGAAAACCAGAGCATAGAGTGGCAGGTGATGTAGGAACTGAGACATCCTTACATTCTGCTGTGCTTTCATTTGTGATAAGAGTTTATATACAGCCATCAAAACACATTAAAGCTAGGAAAAAATGTAAAGCACTGAACACTATTTTTTCTCTTCCTCTGTTAGTCTATACTTATCTCCACAAAATATAAAAGCTATGCAATTATGTAATTTGAGAAGAAAATAATTAATCTCATATATAATTCCTGCCACCAAAAATAGCAGTGTTTTTAAAATAACATCTTCACGGAACCATTTTGTCAAAATGCCGGTTTCTTTGCTCTTCTTTGCTCTTCTTTCTTTTTTGCAGCCTTAATCATACAATTGGTAAGGTTGGAAAAAACCTCCAAGATTATCAGGTCCAACCTTCTACCCAGTACCTCTGTGACCCCCCCAGACCATGTCCCAAAGTGCCTCATCTACACTTTTTTTGAACACCTCCAGGGAGATGTTCCAGGGAGTCCATTCCAATGCTTAAAATTAAATCAAAGTTGAGGTTTTGTGTCAAACCATTGGAGATTCAGGGCTTTTGAGCAAAGAAACCTGCTTGATCAACACTAACAGGTATGATCCCAAGGGATCACAGATGTGAAATACAGTTTTGGGACGACCCTGAGATATTTTGAAAGGTTGTTTTTAGAGTGTGTAGCTCTGTCCTAGTAAACAAAGTGCCATTTAAAGTGTCTTCAGCAGAGACGTGAAAATCATATGAGCTTTTAGAATTTTCTCTATCCATAACCAAAATAATTTAAATAGTGTAAGGATGTTCTCTATTAGAACTGTGCATTCGAGGTGAACTCGTAGTGATCAGCAACCAAAGCTGTTCTGACAAACGTATTTTCTAAGGTTAACATTCTGTTAACTCTACTTCTGTCAAGGAAGTGTACTGTCCTTGAGAAAATTGAGGAGGTAGAGTAGATTATACACTCTGAATTAATTTCTAAGTCAAACTCTGCCCAAATATCACTTGTAGTATTTTTTTTCTCCATAGTTTAAAGGTTTCTAGGTAAAAAAAATATATATAAATGTTCAGATTATCATGTCTGAAGGTTGGATTAAGACTACAGTTTGACATGCAACTACTCTATATTTAGCAACATTTCCAGACAACAAACCTTGGGGAGAAGTAATGCTGATCCCAGTGTAAAATTCTGATCCTTTGTAAGCCTCCATATGTGCGTTTCTGTAATCTTTGCCTTCCTCTAAACCAGTTTCCATTCTAAAACTGCTTGTCTCACACAGTGTGAAATTCATATTGCTGAAATCAAATCACTTGGCTCCTGATAAATCAAACAGCTTAGGAGACAGTATGCACCACTGATGCCATCTAGGTTTCCAGACAGGCTTTTCAAGCTCTGAGTGCAGCCTCTTTTATTAGAATGATTTCAATTAAAAAGGACAATGCTATGTTCCTAGTTTTAGCAAGGTTGGAATGTCTGTGAGACTTCAGTGTGGCTGTGAAGGTTTGATAAGCAGAACAGCCACAATTTAACAGGTGCTATGGATTATTTTAGCTGGATTTCTTTGGGTTTCACTTTAGCCTGGGGAGAAAAATATCCTGTATAAGTGGTGAAGAGTTGAAGAGTTAACCTGGGATTCATGGAAAATGAGGTAGATAGCTGGGATTAGCTTGCTGGTATGTGCATGTGAAGCTTGAAAATTAGGGTTCTAGCTGACTAGCCAAGTTACATATAGCTAAATAGTGTTCAGCCACTATACTGAAAACTTTATGTATTCAAACTTCCGTTGCTGTCACTGAAGCTGTAGAGAAATCTCAACTGGAAGGTAGTGAAGTGGCAATTAATTTGTAATTTAATAAAGGAGACATTCAAACATTTCCATTACTACCTTGAGATTTTCTTTGGTGAACAGATAAGAGGTTTAGATCCTTTATTGAT
This sequence comes from Chloroceryle aenea, assembly GCA_013399075.1. NCBI lineage: Eukaryota > Metazoa > Chordata > Aves > Coraciiformes > Cerylidae > Chloroceryle > Chloroceryle aenea. The sequence goes on from VWZY01006507.1 coordinate 74,110, forward strand.
GACAGTTTCCCCATCAGAACTCTTAAAAGTGCAGCACCCAGGGACTGTTTTGTAAAGGCAAGCGTTGGCTGGAAAAGATCTATCTAATGAGGGCCTCAGTGGAGTGACATTACAGAATTTTCAAATCAATGAATCTTATATTCAGTTTTATTTAGAGGGAAACCTCCAGGAAATATCTTCTAGGAAACTCCTATGCATGTTGATGGCTTCATTCGAGAGGGAGATATTAGCACTGTCATGGAATTCCGGATCGGTGTTAAGATACAGACAAGTGTAGCTGAGAGGAATCCCACTCCTGGCATCAGTTAATGCCTAAGAGCTTTGGATTCACACTGTAGTATTCTCTTATTTCTTTCTGCATTGCAACTAAATATTTGGATAGTGTGAATGAAGTGATTGGGAAGCAGAGGTTTTACACTGGGGGACAGTGACAGGCAGAGAACTGAGTTCCCCTTACTGAACCAATCTTTTTTTTTGTCTTTTGTTTTAAATTTTAACTGGTTCAATTTTTCCTTCACGAGGATTCTAAATATTAGTTTAGAATAAACTCTATTCCAAGTATGCATTTGAGAAGGGAAACTATCACTAGCAGAATTCCATTGCTGGAGAGGCTACACCCAGAAATGTCAGTAGAAACCATGTGCATTAACTGTTCTCCCTTCAGGAACATTCATTAGTTTAACTGCCATCCTTTACATCTCAGTTACTGCTGCCCCTGCAAATGTGTACAATGCATCTCTACCCCTGGCATTTGTATGTCCCTGGTGTTGATGCTGTTTTGCAGAACAGCCTGTGTCTGTGTGTTGGCTGAGATTTCAGCCATGGCATCTCCGTGCTGCTGTACAGACACAGTTCTAGAAGTCTCTAGTTGCTGTATTTCATCACCTGCTGATTGCCTTAGGCAGCCTTCTTAAGCTTAAGCAAAGATGAGACTTAGTCCACAGACAGTGGATTAATGATAACTTGGATCCTTTTCTAGTTGTCTGGNAAATGTGTACAATGCATCTCTACCCCTGGCATTTGTATGTCCCTGGTGTTGATGCTGTTTTGCAGAACAGCCTGTGTCTGTGTTGGCTGACATTTCAGCCATGGCATCTCTGCGCTGCTGCACAGACACAGTTCTAGAAGTCTCTAGTTGCTGTATTTCATCACCTGCTGATTGCCTTAGGCAGCCTTCTTAAGCTTAAGCAAAGATGAGACTTAGTTCACAGTGGATTAATGTTAACTTGGATCCTTTTCTAGTTGTCTGGAGAGTTGGGCATTCTGTGTCACACACAGAGGTTTGTAGAGAGGAAAGTAGTGATCTTAGCTGACGATAAGCTGGATCTTCTCCATACAGTGATGTCAAGATGTGTCAAATCTGTTCTAGAATGACACTTTCTGGAGGAACATTTAACTTGTAGTTTTCGTGATCTGCATTTGCTACAGTCTTGATTCTTTATCCTTATTTGTTACACTTGCAAACTGGCACTTCCTTCTTGCTCTTTCTCAAATTCAAACCTTGTAAAGTTCTTCAGCTCCTTTTTTTAGCTTAAATGCACAGTCACACCTGTACTCCTCTCCCTGCCCTGTCAGTGATATTTCTCATGCCCATTTCTGTATCCTTTGTTCCATTTGGCTACGCTTTATGCCTGCATTTACACGGCCCCATGTTCCACATATGAAATAACCTTCCAGTTCTTTAAGCAACACATAAAGCCTTTCTTAATCCGTTAATGGCAATACAGGGACAATCCGTACAAAGGCAATATCCCTCACTGCTTTTTTGGTCTTTTATGCTTTTATTTGAGATGTGCAGTGACTCAGCAGGTGCTGCTCTTTCACTACCTATTGCTTATAGGAAAACATTGTGAATGCCCACAATACTGTAGTGAAGAACTTGGGTTCCTTAGCTGAAATAGTCAAAGGTTTGAATCTTCTATCAGTTTTAACATAGGTATTTTTCCAGTGGGAATTGGATTTAGATATACACAGGTCTTTTTATTTCCTCTAAGTTGTATGTGGACACAAAGAACCTTACATAATTTAGCTCCACGAAATCCTTTAGCCAAGGTGTGCTCCTGGGAGGAAAGCAATGGACAATTAACTCGTGACCCTAAGTGGTAGTGTATCTGGGAAAACTAAAGACTAATTGAGCTAAGCCATCCCTTGACTGTTTATTTTCATAACCTAATTGTTCATTTCACAATGACTGCAGGCAATGTGATTAATATAAGCTGTGAGGGCAATCAAGCTGAAAGAAGATGGTAAAGGGACTACATGAGGATATTCTTGTTCCCAGTCCACTTATTTTGCTGTGGTTTTAAAAAGCTCTTAAACTGGGGAATAACCTGAAGTTACTTTGGTAGCCAGCAGGTATATCAAGGTCAATCTATTGACAAGCATATTGCCACTGCTGGTGGTGTTTAAAGCAGCGAGATAGGCATAAATAGATTTTACTTTTGTTTGTTCTGTGGTTCTTTCCTGAATTCTGGAGTGTATCATCTTCAAACCTAAACAAATAAACCCATAAATACATAGTAATAAATGCTCACTTGCCATTTACAGGTCAGGTCTCCTCCTTTAGACAGGGAGACTCCTTCCCAGAAAGCTCTTTCTCTCTTGTTTAATATTTCAGCTCTGTCATACATCAACCCACGCCATTCAAGATCCGTGACTACTCCATTTTCCCCTTTTCAAAAGGTATAAAAGCCTTCTGTTGTTGGCCTCATTTCCTGTGTCTCTTTAAAGCAATGCGATGCTTTTCTGTATATGAGCAAGGTGAGGCTGATTGAATGAGAAATTCTTTCATGTACTTGCCTGCATTAGACTTTTAAATTGCAGGGCAGAATTAAACTAGGTATGCAGTGATGCTCTTATAAGATATTTAAAGTCCAGTTCTGCTGGAAGCTGGCCTAGATAGGCACAGTGTTAGATTGCTTCAGCAAACTGGGAAAGCATGACCTTGACATCTTTGCTTCTGTTAGTTTGAAATAAAGGTGGTACCAGTCACTTGCAAGTGGAAAAAATACATTACAGAGCTACAAAGGATTAACACAGTGAATTCTGGAGGCTAGATGTGCTTGTTTTGGAGCAGCTAGACTTAAAAATCTCCAGAGGACAAGTTATTTTCTCTGAGTTTCCTGTTTGTGAGCATTCTTTGTTGAGCAGTTCTGCTTTACAATCAGCTGAAAGATGCTTCACACATGTATTCTTTGTTATTTTATTTTTTTCTACCTAAATATAAATCAAAGGCTGCATAAATATATTTAGGATGTGCTGCACAAAATACAATAAATGCATAGCAATAAAGCTAGACTTGCTCACAGTAAGATAAATAGCCCACATGCAGAAGAAGAAAGCTGCACCATCATTAACATTTCATTTACACATCTATAGCAACAGTGAGGTCTCGCTGTTAAATCAGCACAAGCCAATATATAGATGTGCTTTGGACACAATGAAAACATCCACATCTCTAAAGCCTCTCTCTCCCTCCCTTCCCCTCTTCCCCTTTTTTACTTACAACTGAAATAACAACCTGCTCCTGGTGCAATGGATAAACTGTCACCCCATGTTTGGTCTTCACATTCTAGTAGCAGCCTGAAGTAGAATCCTAAATGATGTATGTGGTGTTTGTACTGCATTGTAGTCATTTTCCCAGGTTTACAGTTTGTGATACTTTGCATACACCCAAAAGCACTGACAGAGGGCAAGTTGTCATAATTTTGTGATAAACTGTGTTAATTTTGTGATAAATTTGCACAATTTACTGCATACACCATCAGGAGAGGGATGTCAAAGACGCTATGGATTTAGAGCAGCCAATAAATTTCTACTGTTTTCTTCTCACAAAGCAGTTTTTATGAGGACGATCCAAATCCTTCACCCTTTACTCATGAAACTGTAGCAAGTCCAGTATTGGAAAATATTCTTTTGTGAACCAGCAGCAGAGAAGGTGGGTACAGATTACTCAGAAGGTGTCAGCAGTGGTTCTTCTGGTGTAGTACTTCCACTTGGGTTGGAAACTGAGAGCCTCATCAGGTAAGTGGGACCTTCAGTGAGGTCCCACTGGAGAATACGCAATCACAATGATCTGCACACCTTTACTGGAGAGGAAAAGCAAGCCATCCTATTGCATAAAGCAAACACTGATTTTAGGGAGCTTTTCCTGCCTATTTGTAATGATGTCAAATAATATCCCACATCATTCCCCATCCTGCCTTCTTGCAAGTTTGCCTAGCAGAGAGGCAGTATCAGAGTGCCCAGACTCTGCCAGTGTCCAAAGAGTAATTGTTACTACTTGAGGTTACTGTGGAAGATCCAACCCAGAGCCACTTTCAGGCTCTTTTGCTCTACTTTCCTGGCCCGACTTATATTTCTTCTTTCATTTCCACCGAAGATGAGATGAAGCTGAATGCTTTCTTTTCAGTGATGTTAACATAGGCATGTCATGGACAAGGAAAACCATGAATGGGAGAAGAAATAGGGTTGTTTTAAGCCACAAAAAGCCCCACCGAAACAAAGATACATTTACTACCAACAGCAAGAAAAATACTGGCAAATACTGACTGCCCACCAATATAGGAAATGTGACTGGAGCTCAAATTTAAAACAACATTGCTCCTTCCCAAAGGGCAAAAAACAGAGATGGAAAAAATTAGCTTTCTAATTTATTGTTTACTTTTTTATTTTTACTTTATGAGATTATATGGCATAGTCATAGCTTTTAAAGTCATTCTATTTACAGATTAATGTGTCTTTTTTCCTTTCTAATGAAGACTTCTAGTTGGGAAAGAACTTAGAGGGAATCTTTCCTCTGGTGAAGGAATTTCTAACAAAATAATAATTACAAGCTGCTAGATCACAGTCCATGTCTGCTGGCAACAATTATTTTTGCACAGGATCTTTCCACAAATAATTGGGTTTGTAATTCTGAACTGATGGATGTTTAGACAGCTTGTGAAAGGAGCTGTCTTGATACTCATGGAGAGAAACGCTGCGTTGTCCTAGACAAAAATTGAACAAGTGGAGGTTGTCCTTACTCGCAGGGTGATTTTGCTTGCCCCAGTGGCAGATTCTCTGCTGGTTAATGGAGAGAGAAGTATTTTTCATCAGGGAATGCAGTTAATACCACCCACCTAGTCCGTGCCTCTTCCAAACTCTCTTGTAAGAAGCTCTTGAAATTTATTTGGGGATGGTGCTAATCTTTGTTGCTACTGTTGGTTTTTATGCTTGTATGAAACAATTCTGCTGTTGTACAAAATAATTTTAACATAAAGAAAAAAAATCCTACTGTATTTACTCCCTCTGCAATATTGGTGCCACTTGGTCTACAGCCAGCAGTCCTTTGCATTCACATCTGACAAAGCGTGGCACTGTTTTTATCCGATTCCCCTACCTAAAGAAAATTGGCTTCCTTCACCTCTTCCCTCCCCTTTTATGCTGCCTCTGGCTAAGAGGTTGTAGAGGCAACAGAAATCTCTTCAGCACTGAACATGTGTTAATTGTCCACCATTCCCATATGAAATGATCTCAGATAAGAATTTATGAAGCATAGATTTCCTCACCTGGAAATCCCTGGGAATAACACTAGTGATGGTTTGGGAAACTTTTTTTTTTGCTGAAGGACAAATCCAAGACACTTTGGTGTCACTGAAAAGATGCCTAGTGATAGGGATCCCCCTGTGGTAGATAGGGATGGGGGAGCAAAACATCCCTCCTGTAATCCCAGAGTAAGTAGTTAGGGACCTGATCTCAGAGGTATTTTCCAGCCTCAATAATTCTGTGATTACAACAGCTTTTGAAATGGGCCTTTAATTTCATCCCAACAAAATTAGGCCCTTGAGTGCAGGGTAAAACAAACTACATTAAGACTAAAGACTTGGCTGTCTGTGGGTGCTTACAGATTACAGTATAATTGATACCTGGGTCATGAGTGTCTGAAGGAACAGTTTGATGTGGTTGTCCTACGTATCGTAGCTGTTGTGCAGCACCCACAACCACCCCAGCTCTTCCAAACTGCAGCTAAAAATGTTCCTTTCCCCCCTGCCCAGAGATAGCTAGCAGAGTCTGTTCAGAAATTAATGCACCTCTTTTGCGTTCAGTGCGATTATGTAGAATGAGATCGGGCTCATTTTGGTCAGAGCAATGTATCTTTCAGGACACTATTTTTGTCTTTTATAACTTCTACTTCCTTAGGCTGCTACAGACGTGCACCGATGCCTTTTGTAGCTGCAGAGTCTTTCTATTCTCACTGGCAGTTAACCCTCATCCCCTTTAAAATGTGGAATGCTTGACCAAACGCTTGTACATAGATAGGAAACTGAAACAGAAGGTACAGGCTCAGAGGTCTCAGTATAAGAGTCTGACCTGCCAGCCCTTTAGTTCACAATGAATATGGAGATGCTGTGACGGACACAATGTGCATAAAGTTTTCTTGCTGAGCCTGATATATCTTACAGCCACTTATCTCTGAGAGCTGTGGCTTTCTGAGAATGGTACCAAGGTTTTGTCTACTGCTTTAAGAATTTGTTTACCATGAGGCCCAACTGAACACCCTTGGGCTCACTGCCTTTTAAGGCAAGAAATAACGTGGCCTTAACATGAATCTTTTCCTCCCCGCTCAAGCAGTGAGGTAGGCCAGCTATGTATCTTCAAGTGTCTGTTGGTACAGCAGGCATTTGCTTTCCTGCAGCCTGTCGTTAACTGTCCTGAAAGGAAACCTTAGAACTGTGACTGCAAATTATTGCTGCAAGTTTGTAATTTCCAAGGGTCTCTTTAGATTTCAGCTGAGGGAATGAAATGATGAAAAACAACGAAAAATCATTGTCAGAACTCCGCATACCTTCCATGATGTTTTGTTACATTTTATTTATTAAAATGCACTGGATACAGATGAATTTTTTACCTCAGTATTTATTGCTTCATCTGTCATGAAAAGGGAACAGCACGTGCTTTGATAAATGGATGGGGAAGGTGCCCAGTTTGATTTCTCTGCTGGTTGTGAAGTACTGCGCTCTTTTTTGAAATGCTGCACTATAACTTTCACTGGTATCTTCCACAGAATCAAAATGTCCTATAACACATGAAAGACCAGCACTTTTTGGAGGACTAATTGTCCTTGTTCTTCAAAAATGGAAGAACACCTGCCAACACAAAACTATAATAATAAGGTTCTGGTCCTTTGTCAACCTGAGAAATGCTGGTTTGGGGAAAACCTGTCTGAAATTTATTCATTTAAATGTAGAGAACCGTGCAGGAAAGAGAGCTTATTTTGCTGTTACTCTGGCCTAAACACAGGGTCATGCTCCGGGGGGGAGTAGAAAATGCAGTGCCATTATTGTGATGTTATTGCAAACACAGGAAAGCTGCAAAGCTCAGGTTCTCTCATGCAATGCAATAGCTGGAGGCCATGTCAAATAAATACCCAGCAATGAGTCTCTTCTGCCTTGCGGGATGCTATTGATCCCCTAACTCCTCTGCATGGCACAAGAGGACCACAGTGCTGTTAGAATGGAATGAGGCGAGGCAATAGTTTTTGTTCTTCATTGACTATAATAATTTGATAGTAGTTTGAAAAGTGGTGTTATTTTTGGAAGACTTGGGATCAGAATAAGCCAGGGTGCAATTTAGTAAAGTTCCTACTTAGCTGTTGGAGATTCATCTGGTTTGTTACTAAGCAGAGAAAGCAGAACCATCTAACACTATCTTTTTGTAAAAGAAAAAAATAATACCTTGTCTGTGCAACATGCAGTTGGCTACTTTACATGATAACACTTTGGATGTGAACTGGTTTTGAGAGGTAAGGATATTAACTTAGAGTGCCTGTAGCCCTCTTCGGTTAGGAAATGCATGGTTGCTTGCATGGAAATTTTCTTCCCATCATCTTGTGTTGAGCTCCAATTATGGCACTCTACAGCCCTCGGGATAGAAAGGAACCCAAAAATACCAGTTGAGTCTTCAGCAGTTGGTGCAGAAGCCCCAGTTTATAACGCCTGACATTAAGAAGGTATGTGTAGGAAGACTGGAAGTGAAAGTAGATTACCTAACGTGTAATAATAGTGAATGCAAGTGGATGAAAGAGCATTCATGCTTCATTCTAATTCCAGCATGCTTTTGGGAAAACATCTGTAGAAAAGCAAGTGAACAGAGGCAGCTGTGCTGTGGATGTGAGCGAGGTTTGGAAGCCAGCCATTAGTTCTGTGAAAAGTGATTATGCTCGAGTGTCATGTCCTTTGTTAGGCCAATTCCCGGCAGGTAGTCAGAATCACATTAGCTGATTTTAGTGCTTGCAACATGTTTCCCTTTCTGCTTACGTCAATTAATCAGAGATTGCCAGTGCATGAGGAGCCTGGGCTGGGAGATTCTGCTTTATTGCTGCTTGGGGGCCAAAGAGCTGCAGCTGAGCTCGAGTCAGCTTGGGGCTTCCTGTCCTGATGAGCCTTAGGTTTGACTCCTTTCCCATACTGTTCTTGGGAAGTTTATTCTCTGCCCAGTAATTCTTTTCTTGTGTCCCACATGCTCTGCTGCTCCCTGTCAGCAGTGGGGGTGAATGCTGGTTGTTTTGGCTCTACCTCTGGCCTGGCACTTCAGGCAGCTGTAGGTTTTGTTCAGGCTTACGTGTTGCCTTGGGCTAAGCAATCATGAGGGGAGTAGGATTGCATAGCTGTCTTTGTTAGGTATAGGATGTAAAATTTATTGAAAAAGACAAAAACCTGTTTACAAAAAATGTAACTTCACCAGAAGTGGCAGAAGTACCCGCACCAGTGGGGAAAAACAATGCATGAAAGATTTAGGAAAGGAACTGAAAGCCAAACCTATGACTAGTATAAAATATGTTGCTGGATTGAAGTCTTGTCAGCTCCAGCTGAGAGGAGCTTGCGAAGAGGTCTGAGGAAATAAAAGAAGGTAGAGTCTTCTACTTGCAATACTACACGTATGCTATATGCCATATAATTCTTAAAAGGAATGGAAAGAGTGGTGTAAAATCAAACCTCAGTCCACCAACTCGATTGAGTGCTGAGAGATTGTTTTAGCAACTGCTGACCAATTTTATGTGTGTTTAAATATCAGTCCTTGCGGTAAAGATCAGGTGCAAAGTTTAAAGTAGATGTGGATGTATATATTCAGTGTTAGACTCCCAACCCATCAAACCAGAGGCTTTGAAGAATAGTTTGTCTAACATGTGCTATGTAATGAACAACCTCTTCCAGAAGTTATTTCAACTGTAACATAAATGCCATATTACAGCAACTTCATTTATAGCACAGTCAGTGCCACGGTACTGAGAACTTTCCTCTATCAAGTCCTTATGTCTCCTAGTCAATACACTATTTTTAATTTTAAAATAATCATATCTAGCCAACTGTCAGCATGCTGCCCTAGTTAAGTATTTGAAAACTATAATTTAGATTTTAAAGTTGGAAGAGAGAGGCTGTGAGCTAAATCCATTATTTAAATTAAAAGATGTTTGAATCTGGCCATTTTGTCCCGAGGTGTGGTGTTGAGTTTGCTGCTACTATGGCATATCCTGAAATGCTTTTCTTACCCTAGGCTGGATAACAGATGCTTAGGAAAAGCACGAGGGAAAAATAGTGTAGTTGTTTAAAACTGAAGTGCTATCCTGGTCCACTTGGTCTGTTGACACCTGCCAGGAGCTGAATGCAGAGGAAAGTATGTTTTCTGTTTTAAGTAGACTCTGACATCTTAAAAGGCTTCTCCTACTCACTGGGGACCGAAATAGAAGTTGCATACACGAGCCGCGTGTGAAAGATCCTGTTTACTATCCAGAAGATTCTAAAATGTGTGAAGTTGCTGTTCCTAACTGTTCCCCTCTGAAGCCATGGATTGAAGTTGTGGCAAGCATCTTTGAACTGCAGCAGCTTTTTAAACATTTATAGAACAGTATTGCAAAATGTATGTCTACACAGGCAGCCTTTTTAGCTTGGAGGTATAATTAAATGGGCAGATGAGTACATGAATTCTACAAGTGCTCATTTTTAAGTTCTTAAAGGACTTCTAAAAGCAATAAAACAGTGCTAGTATTGGATACTCAGAGTATGAAAGAAAGGTATGGAAGCGCAGTGATTTTATTTGTGATGAGAAAAAATTTTTTATTAAACTAGAAAAAGCAGTGAAACTTCCCCAAAGTAACACGAAACTGGGAACTTCTCTGTGTGCTGAAACTCCTCGAGGAGCAGGGCTCTTTGAATTATGAGTGTGTACAAAGTAGTCCCTGCCCCTGTGTTTCAAAAATAAACCAGAGGTAAGCTGACTTCTGCATTCATGCAGCATTATAATAACAAATGATAGTGAGCGATTGCAGCTGTAACAGAAGCTTCTACTTTCTTGGTTTTCTTGGTCATTTAATGAAGCACTTGAAGGTCTTGAAGCATTTAGTATCTATTTAATACTATCTATCAACTGCAAAGACCACTGAATCTATATAAACATTGCCTTTGAAATTGCTTCCATGTAAAAATAAGAATGTTTTAGGTTCTTCATATTTCAAGAAAAAATTGCCTTGGTAATTAGATGGATTTCATAGGCAAAAAAATATTAGCAAATAAGTTTCCCTAATCTTTAAATATTTGCTTGCTTGCCACAATAAGAAGCATATTAGGTTTATCAAAGTGTTACCCTACAATTTAACAGAGTTTGAGGGGCTGATGGACTAATCCCATGGAAAAGCAGGAGAGAGATTACACCTGGGCCTAGCTGAGCACATCGAGGTCCCTAAGAGGGCCCACTGAGATCCAGAAGGTGGCACATGGGGCTGGAACGGAGGACAGCAGTGAGCGTCAGGAGTTTTTCTCCTCCCCATCAAGGCTGAGCTGGCAGTTTAGCAAGGCACTATCAACGTAGACCAGAGTACCTTCACAACATCTGATTGAAAGTGGAATTTGGGAGCTTAGCTATGCTCTCTGACCTACTGCCAGTGTCAGAGCAGGGAGCGGGAATCGTCATGGTGGCAGCACTGGAATTCCTGCACCATCAACACTGTAGTGTTTTCAGTCAATGATATTCCTAGTTGCTAACTGTTGCTTTTCAAACCATTACAATGAGTTATAAATAACATGGTAGATCTGACTTACTGAAAAAAAAAACCCATATTCCCACCCTCTCTGAGTTTCTTAACTTGTATAAAGGGCTTACAGGTCTCTTCCAGTAACAGAACAAAGCACATTTGTGCATCCCTGAGAAATATAGTTTTATATGCCACTCTTTCAAATACATGTATAGAAAATCCTCTGTATACTGAAGCTCAAATCATGAGATCAGATGAATCCTTGAAGTCACGGCAGATGGCTGTATCTAGCATGATACGATTTCATCTTATCAGTGATTTTTGAATTATCTCAAATGTCATCATCTATGGTAAATTACATATTGCATCTGTTCTGCAGGAATGATATTAAGCACACTCCCATCTGCCCAAACCAAGGGGTGCATTTAATGGGGTCTCTTCTTCTGTACTTCCATTGTGCCAAATAGAACTGAGCATAGCAGGTGGAAATTGTCCAGATTATGCAAATTTTAAATGGTTGGGCAATAATAGTAATTTTTTTATTATTTTTATTTTCAGTGTTCTATAAAAAGAAAGACCAGAATGGATAAAGCTTATTTTCACAAAAGTTTTCTGGAGTTTGTTTCCTTTTGTTTTACATTAATTTACAATGTAAAATACCATGTGGGATTTGTGTTACTTTCAGTTAGAAGAGAAGCTGTAGCTACTTTAATTTCCAATTAAACTATCTGCAGCTCAGAACAGGAAACTAAAAACATATAATGCTTTTTCAGATTTAATAATATCATATGGGATATTGCACATAGACTCATGAAACATCTCAACACCTGTCCCCACAGTCCCAAGAACCTAAGTTGTTTGTGATATTGGAGTAGTCCTGAAGGCCTTTTGAAGTTGTGGTCATTGTTAGTGGGTGTCTGTCTTTCCAGAAAAATGAGGGTAAATAGGTTTTCCTCAGTTTCCCTTTCTCTGGTTACGTACTTGTGAGAATAAAATATTAGAGAGTAGCTTAAGGAGTAGCTTCTGTGTTCTAGTCTGCTTTCTGCACTAACTGCTAAGGGTCTGTCTCAGTTCTGTCTGCCACTCTAACCTGGAAGGCAAATGGCAGTGGCAGGGTTTCTGCATTCTGTCACCAATTGTGGCACAGCCTGGGATATCCATCCTTCTCTGAACCACCCAGAGCAGCAAATGAGTTGGGAGAACCACTTGAGAAGAGTTATTAAAGGAGCTTACTGACAGCTCAGGATGCCATATCCTAGCGGAGTCTTAGCTTGTCCTAGAGGAGCACATTGTCATCCTGCACGGTCAAAAGGAAAAGAGCTGCAAGGCAAGTTGCAGTCACACCTGCCCTTCAGTATGCTCTAGAAAGCTATTAACAGTGTGACCACTTGGGTTTTAGAATGATCTGCTTTACTGATGTTCCTGGCATACCCTGCTGGGTTATCTCTAACAGGGGACTCACAGCCTGTCTCTGCTCCAGCCTAGCACATCCCTGTTGCAGGAAGGACTGTAAACTGGCAGCTTAATAGCTGATAGCTCAAGCTGGCATTTCTTAACACTGCTTTATTCTTGTTCCCCATGTGCTATTGTACTTATACCTTCAAAAGGGCTTTCTCCCTTTTCCCTTGGAAATCAACCATGTATATCCTGGTACCAAAAATACTGTTATTTTTTCATACTTGTTTTTTTCTTTTCCAGATGATAGTCTTTGAAAAGGTTGTACTCTTCCTTCTATTTTTATCTTGATAAGAATAGAAGAACTGGCTGAAATCCTGAATCTTAACCTGAGAAGGTTTGGAGAGGTTTTAGAGTGCCTATCCCTTCTGCATACTAAGCCAGAAAAGTGCATCCAGGCCCTTAATTTGGGTGAAACTAGATTGTGAAATATGAATGCAGTAGTGGTTTTTTACCGTTTTTTTACCTTTTTTATTTTTTTAATCTTGGAAGTCTAATATGAAACTATATTGGCAGGTTATTTTTCATGTAATTATTACATGTAGAAGGTAGAATGAATTGTGTATTTCACTATAGTCTGAAACACCTTATTCTCTAAAGCTGTCCCAAAACCCATAAATAATTCAAGTCTGCACTTAGACCACTTCCTACCATACACATGTTGTCTGTCAGATCTCTGAAGGACAAGAGATTTAATTTTTTTCAAATTCTTTAAAGGCACACTTTTATTTTATTTTTCTAGTGCTGTCAGATATTGTCAGTAGATCTCCCCTACCTAATTAAGTGGTTATTTAATCAAGTGCCTTTTTAAGGCTGTGAGATATCTTTCCTTAGTGCTGTTCAAAGTCTGTTTAAAGCAAATTGTGGCAGGCAAATTCTTAAACCTTCTAATACAAATCAAGCTCTTCAGTCTGATTTTTTTTTTTTTTTCTGGAGGTGAAAGAATGAGTGGAGTGAAAGAAGAGGAAAAACTTCTTTACTGTGAGGGTTACAGAGCACTGGAACAGGCTGCCCAGAGGGGTTGTGGAGTCTCTGGAGACTTTCACAGCCTGCCTGGACACGTTCCTGTGCAACCTGCTGTAGGTGAACCTGCTTTGACAGGGGGGTTGGACTCAATCTCCAGAGGTCCCTTCCAGGCTCTACCTTTCTCTGATTCTAGGAACATATCGAATGACTGATACCTTCTGTTCAGAACTTAATTACTTGAGATTTTGCTTTGGACTAGACTTTGAGGCTTTATTTGCCTGGCAACTTGCATGGTTTATTGTTCTGGAGATGCAAAGAAGCTTTCTAATGCAAGATTTTTCTACTTAATACCAAAGCTGAGATGCTGGTATTGTCCTGTATGGTTCTCTAAGGTTTGAATTAGGAGTTGCATTGCCTGGTGCTGCAGTAGTCTGCAGTAACTACTGCCTAATCCCCATGTGGCTGTAGGCAACTGCAGTGCACCTCAGATGGTTCTGTTGCGCAGCAGAAGCTGATGCTTAGGCAGGCTGAGCCAGGTCTGTACTCAACCTCTTCTTTCTGTATTCTACTTTCAGCAAATGGCTGTCTAAAAATGACATCAACAGGCTCCTAAGTGATTTTGTATTGCTCACTAGGTTTTTGGTAATTTGTTGTTGATTCTTCCTAGTTTGGTTGATTTTATCTTTTGTCTGAATCTATTCTTTTTGCTGTTAGGGCTTCCTGTCTGGGACTAATGACAGCATTTTAGGTGATAGGAATTGCTTCTGTCTATTTGGGTTTTGCATCTTCTGTCTCTTGTCATGTGCATTCATCTCTGCTTATTTCCATCTCTCTAGAGGTTCTTTATCTGCTAAGCTGCACAATTTGTCCCACAAGTGCTTGCCTTCTCTCACCTACGTGTTCTTGTCATCTCTGCTTGCCCAACTCATTGGAACACCAGCATCCTGAGTAATCTGTATATATTTTCTTTTCCTTTTTTTTGTGCTCTTACATTTAGTTGTTTTTCTGTGAACTTACCTTTTCCCACCAAGCTGAATAGTTTGCCTGATAGCTGTGGGTTTCAAGTACCCTACTGACACCAGGGGCCAGAAACAGGTAGATCAGGCAGTGAACTCTTTTACTTCCAAGGCACCAACAAAGCACAAGAAGCAGTAATAAGTTTTGGGGTGGTTCTGTATTTTGTCATAAAAAATACAATGTTGTTTATTGATGGAGACAGTTGTTGGTGGGTACAGCAATAAACTGGGGAGTCGGAGGTTAGCTGTGAGAGGAATTGAGGTGGTTGCTGTGAGCTTCCATCTGGTGTTCTGGGTTTCTGTTAAAGTGCACAGGGTTTGGAGGAGCAGAGAGGGAATATGGCTTATGGAGCTATTAAGGAAGGATTCTCAGGAAATCAGAAACCAGCCTACTGGGGACTGCTGTCCAGGAATTTGGAAGTGCTGCTGAACAAACATTGAGAATATAGGACCGAGGAAGTGGAATTGGCAAAAAGGCCTCCAGAGTGCTGTAACAGCACCTCCAGTTAACCTGTCACCTCAGAGGGGACGGTGCATACTAACCAACTGAGCAGACATGGGACTGATTCACTGGTTTACTCTTGAGTAAGTTGTAAACTGAATCTGGAGGGGAGCAGCATTGAGGGGTATCCCCGTGGCAGCCCAGCAAGCAGCTGTGGTGTGAGTGGGTTCTCACTGAAGGCATGGCCCTGCTTCTGCCACCCGGTGCCGTGGCGGTGTTATGATCCAGTATTTCAAATACATGGCAATTTTTTAAGATCTTGCCAGGACAAAACAAAGATAACACGATACCAGGTGCACAAATAGGCATTGGGGCTGGTGTGTGGTCTTATGAGAGATGAGGCGCAACCCCCTTGTTTTACAATGCTCCTCACCATAGTGGGAGGCTGGGAGCAGCTGGATTCTGCCTTCGCTCCCCTGGTATAAGCTGCATAGCAGCTGCACCTCTTTGTTGTCCAGCAGGACCTGTGGAAAGGTTTCAAGATG